>JAQOWM010000442.1:0-10434 GCA_029041755.1 Resseliella maxima
TAGGGAAAAGGGAGTTCTGAAACACGAATTAAATTGATATCAAATTTATATCAATTTAATTCGCGGTTCTAAGAAAATAATTGACATCAAATGTATATTAAATTGATATAAAAATAATATCAAATTTTATAATAAATTTATATCAAATTTATAATAAATTTATATTAAATTTATATCAAATTTATATCAAAATGATATCAATTTAATTTGCGATTCTCAGAAAATCTAGATAAAAAAAAAAGTCGAAAAAAAAGATTTGCTGAAAAATGGAATCTGAAACACGAATTAAATTTATGTCAATTTATATCAAATTTATATCAAAATGATATCAATTTAATTCGTGATTCTCAGAAAATCTGGAATAAAAATTATTTGAGGAAAACAGGTTTTTTCTGAAAAAATAGAAATTTGTTGGAATAAAAAACATTTTTTTCTTTTTATCATCAATATTAAAATTGATTTTTTATTTAAAAAAAAAAAATCAAAATACAATGAAAACTTTAATCAATAAAAATGGGCAAAAAAAAAAAAAAATGTGAACAAATTATGGGAAAAATAAAAGTTTACATCTATCCACCGATGGTATTGGATGACGGCAAATTGGGCATCTACGACGCACTCTCCGTATTTCTGTGATGCACCCCTCACAAAGAACGTGGTTGCAAGGGAGGACCATTGGCGAATTTAATAATAAATCCTCCCTGCAAATAGCGCACAATGGTCGACCAAGTTGTTGCTGCTGTTGTTGTTGTTGTTCTTGTTGTTGTTGTTGTTCTTGTTGTTCTTGTTGTTCTTGTTGTTCTTGTTGATATTGTTGTTGCTGTTGCGTTGCTTGTGATGGTGGCTGCTGGATTTGGTATTCACCAACAAAAATTACATCATCATCGTCTTCATCCACAGCAATTTCATCTTCAACATCAGCATCGCCATCATCCTCTTGTTGCTGTGGTTCATCATATTCCACATTATCATTTTGTGGAGGCTGTGGTGATGGTGATCGTGGTGATAATGGTGATGGTGATCGCTGTGGTCGATGGGATTGCGCCAAATTCTGCGAAATATTTGCATATATGGTATTACGGCGAACCATCCACGGCGTATCGGTATCACGCTCATTGATGAACCGCTGAACGTTTATATCGTTGAAATTAGTTGGCCCATCATTTACGTCGATGTCATCAAAGCCACCAATCGTTGTCGGCGTTCCACTTCGAGCGAAAAATGATGGTGAAATCGGCGGCATTGTTGATACACTCCCCGGTGTGTTATATCCAGATCCATAGTATGGTGATGATGGTGGTGGTGGTGGAGATGCCAAAACGCATTGGGTATGGTGTGGGGTGGAAGGGATGTGTGGGATGGAATTGATGCGCCATAATTATTGCGATTTTCTTCTATTTTCTTACATCTGCAAAAGGTGACAATGCATATTTTTTGTCAAAACTGAAAATTTTATCGTTTTATTACATGTTCCCATTTTCAATGCAACTATGTACAGTTTATATACGTCATAAATGTTAGAAAAAGGATGCGGCACGATGTGTAAAAATAAGTGAAGAGGTGAAAAAACATTTAAAAAATGCACCTAACTTTATGATTTGTCCTTTACAAACATGTTGTCGAAACAAAAACAAAATTAAATTGCATATGCATTAGAAGAATAAACAAATGAAAATTTGTGAGCTGAATATTGGAGTGAGCACAAAGCATAAATAAAAATGTCTAATATAACTTTATTCTATTATGTCTGCTTCACGTAATTCGGTAATAATAGAATTTATCTCTTGTGAATGGTTTGTGTTTCCAGAAGTTCGAGATGCAATTAAAACACGTAACCTCTCACACAATTCATTCGGGTCATCATAATATTCATGAACAACATTTTCATTATATGGTACAAATTCTGTTTCTAAACATCCGCCTGTTTTGTTCATCATTAAATCATTCAAAATAATTTTCGGCCTTCTCTTTGATGTTTTAGTTTCTTCAATTACTGGTGCAATATTTTTTCGTCCCCGTTTTATAACATCATCCTTTGTTAAGTATGGATTGTCGATGGCTGGTACTTTTACGACTGTTACTGGATTTTTTTGAACACTTTTCTTGAGAGTTTGAATAGGTCGTGGCATTTGAGTAATATTGCGCAATTTTTTCCCGCTAAAACGACTACTAAGCTTATTTTTTATCGGTGTTGGCATTACTCTTACAAATTTATTTGATCCAGTAGGCTCAAAAGACGAAGATTTCTGCTTTGTTGATGGATATCGATCTCCAATTATGATAACGCTATCATCATCGCTATCGCTAGATGTAACTAATTCAAATTCACCCTTTTTTTTATCAGCCTTCTCTTTCCTTTGTCGATGAACTTCATCAAAAATTTTATCCACCTTTCGCATTTCCAACATTTTTTTATTAACATTTCTATCTTTTTCTTTTCGGTTTTTATCATAATCTTTCATTGATAATATTGCTCTTTTTCCACCTGAATTTGATGCAACAATGATTTCATCATCAACAACATGATCAACAGCAGTTGGAGCATTATTTTCACCATCATCTCGCACCCGTTACACAATATGATTTGATATAATTGTTTTAGTTGAATTGAGGCTAGGAAATAAATATGCACTGTCATCACAATGAAAAGATAAGTAAAGATGCGCTGCGTTACATTGCATTGCATTGCATTGTAATAGATAATGTGTAATAGACTTTCATTTGAACATTTAATAAAAGTAGCAAAGAAACACAACGAACACAATCAATATATGTATTTATTATCGATTGTTTCATTGTTCCAATAAGTATCTTATAAGTAATAAGTTCATAATGAAAACTGCAATTATTCGAAAATTATGAATACAATTCATTGATTTATGATTTTATTGATGAACAAAATATGTGGCTTTCATTTTTTTGAAATTTTTTTAATGCGCAATTTTGGAACTTTGCCCAATGACATCAATTCATTCATTGTTTCGATAATACGGTTCTCGTCTTCATGACGCATAAACGGGATATTATTTAGCAAGTGAGTCATACTTCCATTACCGCTATTGAACTCACGAATTAAGTCTTTTTCTTCTCTTTCGGAGCCTTGGTAGGCTTTTCGCGCATTGTCAATGTTAGTTTGATTTATTGGCTTCAAAAAGTTTTCCCAATGCGCAGCAATAGTTTTGCTTACAAAAAGAATATCCAAACCGTCATCATATTGTTTTTTCTTTTCATGATCTGAGAGAATGACATATGCATTGTGTAGAATATTAAATTTGGCCGAAGCCTCCTGTCTTTGATCTTCTGGAACCCGATCCGGGTGATACTTCAGTGCGAGGTTATAAAAACTTTTTTTCACTGTGAAACAAGAACAATGAATAAACAAATGACAATGAATGAAATGTGTTTTGTATGTACCATACCTTCATGGATATTCGCTGATCGTTCAATTTGTAAAATTTCATATAAATCTCGCGTTCCAAACAATTTTAATGCTGTCATTGTTAATACTCTTTTCACAGATTTTAATGAAAATTCTCTCACAATGGATTCTATGGTATTTTTATCAAATGGTTAATTGACGTACGCATGACACCGAGCATGACACTAAATGTCGAACAATGAATGTCTATGACTATTTAACGCAGCGCATTTTCAAGCATTTTCATTTGTTTTGTCAATGGAATGACAGCATATCTTCATTTCTCAGCTTCAATTAATTATAACTATTATTGCATCAAACCTCTACGTAATATGATTTGTATTTGACTGAATTTTTTGTCGTAAATTCAATCTATTGGATAGAACAATGAATACAAAAAGAACAACAACCCGAAGTCAGGTAATAACAATGAGTAATTTCTGAAGTAAAATAGTGTTTCAAGTGCAACAATGCAATAAGTTAAAATAACATGCGATAAAAATAGTATTTTTCATTGGAAAGAATGCAAACTAACCTCACTTTAAACAATGAATTGATATTTTTAGACAGTGAAGAAAAATTCTACAATCAATGAAAAAAGGTTGGATACAACTGAAGAAGGGGTTCTCAAGCTACCTTATGTGAAGCTGAAGCGCTTCAATTGGATGGATTATTTAAAAACGAAGGAACAAAATCAAACGCATAATTCCACTCAAAATAAGGTTCGATTCACAATGAAATAATACTGATTAAAAACGGGCTTATAACACTGTTTTTCTTTTTTAGACAAGTGATGAGAGTCCAAGTATAAGTTTACGTCGTTCCAAGCGAAAGAGAGATGAGACTGAGGTGAAAAAGCCGATCATAAACAATGACAAGAAGAAAAAAACAAATAAGTGTCTAAAACTCGGTTCAAAGCAAAAATTCGACGACGAACCACCACACAATGAATTTGTTATTGACAAAAATTTGGTTCCAATTAAGGTTTGATTTATAATGAATCAATATTAATTCAGAACGGGCTTCCTAATAATTTATTTTCACTTTTAGGCAAGTGATGCGTGTCCAAGTGTGAGTTTACATCGTTCCAAAAGAAAGAGAGATGAGATTGTGGTCGAAAAACCGATCATAAACAATGACAAGAAGAAAAAAACGAAAAAGTGTGTGAAACTCTGTTTAAAGGAAAAAGTCGTCGACGAAATACCGCACAATGAATTTGTTATTGATGAAAATTCCGCTCAAAATAAGGTTTGATTTACAATGAATTAATACTGAAAAATGGGCCTCATAGTGATTGTTTTCTCTTCTAATTCTATTTTTCTAATATTTCTAGACGAATATTACGAGTGAAAGTGTAAGCCTACGCCGTTCTAAGCGAAAGAGAAATGAGATTGTGGTCGAAAAACCGATCATAAACAATGACAAGAAGAAGCAAGTGAGAAAGAGTGTGAAACTCTGTTTAAAGGAAAAAGTCAACAATGAATCACCGAACAATGAATTCATTATTGATGAAATTGTACTTGTAACTATACCGGGCTATTCCCCTTGGCCAGCACGCATACTGGAAATAATTGGTCAAACGATTTTTGTCCAGTTTTTTGGAACAGGTCAAATGTAGGTTATCATTCAACGTATACGTACATATGGCTATTCGTATATCTAATTATCTTTATTTGTTTACAGTAACCCTGTTCGATCTAGTGCTCTTGCTCGTTTCGATATCACCAAAACAATATCATTGCTTGAAAGGAAAGGCTACACAAAAGCGATTCGTGAGCTTGAGATGGTTCTGATGATACCAGAAAATGTGTCATTATTTCAATGAAAGTTCCAATGAAACGTGATAACTGATAAACAACGACAACGACAAACAAATTTAACAAAAACAAAACAAATTTGTGTGTCATTGTGTTTATTTCTAAATACTCATGCATGTGGTTAATAATATTTAATAAAATTAAATTCAATTGTAAATTAGAATGTTTCATTGTGGTATACATTATTTATACAATGCAATTTTAGAATGCATAGTTTTGTCATTGGTTGTAACGCATACGTGCAACATTCTTACTGTGAATGAGCCATAACATAACGCATCATTGATCCCTGACATTTAACATAATGCAACCAATCGGCGCCATCTTTTTTCTTGTTTCATTGTGCTCTAGAATGTTTTCATCATAATTTCGGCAGTCATTTTCGTACCGGCGTTTATAGTGAAAAGTTTAGTCATTAAACACATATATAATTTTTGCGATTCATTTTCTTAGATTCACATTATATAAATTAAATAGTTTCATTGGGGTTTCACCAATAGTACAATGAACTGTATCTGTTTTGGAGAATTCGAGAATTGTTCCCACGAACTACCTGAAATTGGGCCCAATGCCATTGTTCCAAATCCATATTCAACATTGGCACACAGATCGTTGGAATTGGAAATGTCAAACCAATTTAACATTTCTAATAACACAAAAGAACTTCACAATAAGACTCCATCATTATTGACATTCTCAAACTCGCTCAAAAAAACAAACGAACTTTTCAAAATGGACCACAATGACTTTCAGCGTTGCAGTGAATGCCTTGTGATTTCACCTAATGGCCATGGTCATCAGCCTCCATGTGTGCCGAACAATACGATCAGTATGTTAAGAAACAACGTTTTGTCGCACCGGGTCAGCCGTATTTTGGACTTGCGTTTTGAAGATCCTCGATATAAAATTCAAGTTTTAAACAACGGAACTGGTTCGTTTATGGACATCAATCCAAACATGGTAATGAACAATGAAATTCTTGAAGGCTTTTTTTCCTTCAAAACCCTGAAGTGTGGCAAGCGTATCATGTCATTTGATGCAGTAAATGTGAAAAGATTTGCGATTATTTTTGCTTTTTGTCGCAAAGAATCATGGCGTATTCGTCTGAGTTTGGTTTCCACAACCAAAAATGGTGTACTGGGATTCAAAATTACAAAAACTATGTTTACCAAAAACAATGAATACGAAGTGCCAGCTTCATGGAAAGCAAATACCGTACTATTTTTCGGTGTCCAATCGGGAGGCAGTGACATTGATATGACATTGCGCATACATACGAAAGAAATGTACGAAGCTCATATCTCATACGATTATTCAAACGACGAGGTGTACCTCACCGATGAATTGCTTCCGAAAAATGCAAGAATTCGTCAATTTGCTGACGACTTATATGGTAAACCTCAAAAACCGATTGTATCATTTTTATCGCAACGGCATGTACATGATCAATGTATGATTTTGATGAATCCCAATGAAAACCAGCCGTCGAACGATCTGCCGAACCAGCCATCGAACGAGCTGCCAAACCTGCCATCTAACGAGCTGCCAAACCAGCCATCGAGCGAGCCCAACAATGAAATTCAATTGAATGTGCCGGTGCTGGTAAATGAACTCGATGAATTCAACAATTTTCAGTATTGGCAAGCACAGGTAGTTGAAAATATATATACATATAACAACTTATTTCTAATGAATTTGTTTCTTTATTTTAGCCATACATCGATGTCAAATTCGACCTCAATGACTCATATGAAGGCGACAACGAGGAGGATAAGTCGGATCATAGCGTAAGCATTGTAACTGGACCACTTCCCGAAACAATGACAAATTTCTAACATTTATCCATTCCTTCAATAGCCGTTTGTTCGCCATAACCAGCTACAACAAATGGTATATCCGAATGAGCTGAAATTCACTGTTTTTTTCGCAACAATTCTAAATTTGTTTCAATCTTTTCAGATCGTAACCAGTGACGAACTAGAGGCATTAGTTCCCGAACCAATCACCAAAAAAGCAAAAATAGCTTAAAATGACTTTCAACCCAATAATTTAAACAATGACAAACCAAACGTTATTACATTGATGATTTGATAAAAAGAAAAGAAAACAATAATTACCAAATTTGCTAAAATGATAGAATTTTGTTACATTTTCATACAAAAAAACAACAATAAGCGAGGTCCATGTCGTTGGCCCCCCCCCGAATTTGGTGCTAGTGAGTCATATATACCATCTTTTAGTGCTAATTAAGTGCTGACGAATGGTATCTATTTCGATTTTGGTGCTGAAATTTTCGCGCAGCACCGAAATTTTTTAGAAAAAAATTATGTCATTTTCGAGAATTTGTATGGGAGCCACCCCAATTCTTGGTCATATCGAAATCAAATTTAGCCCATAATTTAGTGCTAATTAAGTGCTGACTAATGGTATCTATTTCGATTTTGGTGCTGAAATTTTCGCGCAGCACCGAAATTTTTTAGAAAAAAATTATGTCATTTTCGAGAATTTGTATGGGAGCCACCCCAATTCTTGGTCATATCGAAATCAAATTTAGCCCATAATTTAGTGCTAATTAAGTGCTGACTAATGGTATCTATTTCGATTTTGGTGCTAAAATTTTCGCGCAGTACCGAAATTTAAAAAAAAAAAGATTATGTCATTTTCGAGAATTTGTATGGGAGCCACCCCAATTCTTGGTCATATCGAAATCAAATTTAGCCTATAATTTAGTGCTATTTTAGTGCTGACTAATGGTACCTATTTCGATTTTGGTGCTGAAATTTTCGCGCAGTACCGAAATTTTTGAAAAAAAAAACAAATAAAGTGTAATTTTGATTGATGTTTTGAAATCAGTATGACTATTCAGTAGTAAATCGCTACTTCTGAGAATTATTATTCGAAAAATACTTAGAAAGTACATTTCAAAACTAATAAAAAAATCCAATCCATTCATTGTCAGATTATAAAATTCAAATTTAATAAATCCAAGTGAATAAATCGAACTCAACAATATCTACGTCTTTGTTTATATTATTCATATTTAGAGAACTTTATGTTTATTCTGATTTATTGAAAAATGTTAAAAAATAAGAAGCTAAAAATAGCTTACAAATATACAAATTGACATGTATGCATGATTTTTTTACCGTAGATCGGCTAATATTTTAGTAGAAAGAAATTAATAAAGATATAAGTATAAGCTATTTATTAATAAATTGATAAACTTCAAAAACATCAATTTGGTGATCTAGAATAAATGTCACGAACGAAAATTTTTGGAATTTGGTCTGCTTGTTCCTCAAACTTTGATGCTAATGCTCGCCAAGTTGACAAGCTGTAGAATTGTTTGTATAAGATAATTGTAATGATGAAAATGGTTATCATGGTAACTACAATGGCTATGAATGATGAAATCAGGCCAGTTTTGATATCATCGAAATGTATTTGTTTCAATTTTTCATGATACTCATGACGCTTAAGTAATTCGTTGGTTTCATCAATCAGTTTTCTGTATTCGCTCTCGTGGTTTTGAATCAGGTGATTTTTCTCAAAATTATCATTGAACGTTTCTGATAACGAAATTTTGCTGAACATATCTTTGAATGTGTTTATCGTGACATTTTGGCTCCATTCAGGAAGCTTAATAATTGAAGTTGAGTTAATTCGCGTATTCAAATGTGGACGAACACTTATTTCATCAGTATTGATGCGACAATTCCTGTCCAAATGAATGTATCCATTAAACTTGATGATATGAATTGTTGTTGTTTTTCCACGAATTCTAAATTTTAATTACATATACGTCGATAAATTGGTAAAAATTCGTGAGGAATGTCGTGGAAAAACAACAACAATTCATATCATCAAGTCTAATAGAGCATATTTGGGTCGATTGCAACAAAATAGTTTGCTGCAGGAATAAGATGAGTTTTACACGCATTCATCACATTAGTGGGATTCAGAAGAATGCTCATTTCACAAGAATCGTCACTGGTGAAATGAGCATTTTGTATAGGATTAAAAATGAGTTCATTATTTCGGTTCCTAATGGTGTGTGTGTACTCATCCGATTCAATCGGTATGTATTCGCTCATATCCTCGCTTAGAATAAAAAGTCGTGATTTTGACGTGGTAATATACGTTTGATCACCAATCTTAAATGGTACAGGAATTGTACGATAAAGTGTGTATTGAGTTCTTTCTACAACTGGAAGTGTAAGTTCGATGAGCATCGTGGTATCGACCAAAGCCGCTCGGTGAATCGATAGATATGCAAAACGTTTTCATTTTCTAAGTTCATTGGAAGCATTTGATTATCATTTAAATACTTTGCAAGACTTAGGATATCTATCTTCAATGCTTGGCTTGGAATAAGCTGTGAAACTTTTCCAGATAGTGTATTCTCGAGATTCTTGAGAATTTGGTCCGAATAACGTTGGTGTTCACTGATCAAAAGTTGTGCAACATCTGATAGTTCCAAAAGCCTTTCATCCAATTGAAGTTTTTTTATGCTCGTTGATGTGAATTGATTCAAATCGTGTATTTTGATTAATGTTTCATTAACGAGTCTTTTTATTTCAACATACGTTTTATTATTAAGTGTCAACGATTCGCGTATTAAAAGTAATTGATCAATTTGAACTTTGTATACTCGGTCAGTATACTCGGTCAATAAGACCAAAGAGATAATGAAGTATTTTACCTCCAAGATTAATTAGTCCTCTTTTTTTTCGTAGAGTAATTCGATATGTGTTTATTCCAAGTTCATCATCAGTCATGTGTTTTAGATGATCTCGTAATTTATTGATAATTAGCATGCAATTCGATGCATCTATGTAGTTAACAAGC
This sequence comes from Resseliella maxima, assembly GCA_029041755.1. Lineage (NCBI taxonomy): Eukaryota > Metazoa > Arthropoda > Insecta > Diptera > Cecidomyiidae > Resseliella > Resseliella maxima. The sequence continues at coordinate 10,084 of JAQOWM010000442.1, forward strand.
GTTCCAATTCATTGATGCATTTCGTAACCATTTCGGTCATTTCAAGGTATCCATTAAGATCAATGTGGTATACTAAGGTAAATGAATCGTATGATACGCGAGCTCGATTGATTTGTGCGAAAACGAATCCGGTGTTTTCTGTTTTTTCAGAAAATTCAAAAGCCGTGATGATTTTAAGCGCAAGCACGAGCGCTAAACAACCGCTTATAATGAATTTCATTTCTGTTGTCTTATTCTTTCGTGAGATTTCTTGGATAATTTAATGTGAACTTTTTCTATTGATCCTGTATATTAAAAAGTAAAGATTTGACAGCTAAGTATTATTTTTTAATGCAATAATTTTCAATATTG
>JAQOWM010000900.1:0-43492 GCA_029041755.1 Resseliella maxima
ACTTACACATGGGCATTACTCTTACTCAAAAAGTTACTCCTGCTCAAATCTTACTCAATTTGAGAAAATTTCTGTGATTAAGTGAGCAATTTCGACGAAGTTACTCATGATTAAATGAGTAATAAATGAGCATGCTCAAAACTTAATCATTTTTTTTGGGATTAATTTGAAACTTACTCAAATCTTAATCATTTCTTAATCAAATGTTAATCATTTCTTACTCAATGATCAACTTTTCTTACTCATTGATTAACTTTTTCTTACTCATTCCAAAAAAAATTTCCAAAGATTATTTAATCATGATATGTTTTCCGTGTATGTTAATGGCTGTCTAAATAGGTTTTCTGCATTGAAAGAAAAAAAATGCTTTTCAACATTTAATTTTGCAACAACTAATATTCAGTTCATTTTATTCATATTGTTATTTATATTCAAATAACAAAAAAAAAAAAATTAAAAGTAAATTTAATGCGAAATATTCAAAAAATATCCAGGTAGTGAATAAATACTTGTATCCCTTAAAGCATTCAAATCCGTTCAAAATTATTGAGACTTAAAAATGTAAAAAACAAGTTTCAACAAAGAAATAAAAAAAATTAATCATAATCGTTGACAAATAATGTAAGCATTTCTGCAAATGTACTGTCTTTCATATGACGGCGTTTCGGCTGTAGAACAATAGCTAAAACGAGATAAATAAGAAAATGAGAATGTATTAGTTAAAACAATAGTTCAAAAATTGTAATAAAAAATATTCTTGATTTTACCAGCATAAGAGAATATCCGTTCAACATCTGCTTCGCTCGTCATTAAGCAATTGTATTTCAAAAAAACCTTCTTCATATTAGGAAACGCATTCAGTTTTTGAAGATCTTGTGATGTTTGTTCGAGAAAATAGTTTGATATTTCCATTAAATATAAATTTGATCTTCCACATTCTTGTATGATGTATTGTCGTGCATCAATAGCCGCATTCAATCCCACTTTGAAAAAAAAATTAATAAAAATAGGCAATTTAGTAAACGAAAAAAAATTAATTAAATATCTTGAAAAAAAAGGAAGCCTAAGAAGAGATAATTTGAGATATGGATGAAAATTTGTAATTTAATTCGTTTTCCTATGTAAAACATGTTGAATACAAAATGAAAATTTTCACCATTACATTGATGAAAGTCGGAGAATGAAGATTTTCTTCTGAAATCAACAAACTAGTCAACTCACATGTGTTTTTTTCATTTCCATTATCCGAAACAACTGAATTTGAATTTGAATTTAAATTTGAATTGTCATGAGATGATTTTTTTCGCTCTTCTTGATCATTTATCAGTTCAATGGCATTCAATAGCATTCCTTTGCATTTGGCGATAATTTCTTTGGGGTTTGATTGAAGAAAGGGTATGTAGTTTACTTTGAATTGTGGATGAGATAACATGGCTAAGTATAATGGAATTGATAGCACATTATTGATATCCATCATGTCATTGAAACGAGCTTTGAAACCAATAGTAACTTCATGAAGTAGAGGTTTACAATAATGAAAATTTGTTTTGGCCAACTGCATTAATTCGTCATTAATATTGAACAATGTGACCAAGTAAATAGCAAAATAATTATTGCCTTCAAGTAATGTCAATCCTTTGGCAATAGGCCGCATGACATTTGAAAATTCCGTGAGAAATTCGCGTTCATTTTCACTGAGTACATTAATATTTAATTTGATGAAGAGAGCGTCAAGTTTGGCATCATCAATTTGCAACAAATCTTGAATCTTTTAAAGCAAAATTATAAACAAACAAATAGTAAGATATTCTACATGTCAAATAGAAATGAATATTGATGAAAAAAAAAACACTTACACTTTTAAATAGTGCATTCCATCGGATTTTATGTGGTTTTAGAATAGCTCTTCCCAAATATTGGAAAATAATCTCACTATTCTTTCGTTGTCCAGAGTATTTCCATAATAGATTCAATTTTTTCATTGTTCGACAATAAATGTCTGCATATGATTTATTCGCCAAAGCCTTTATTGCATCCGTTTTTCCAACCAAGCTGAGCGTATGTGCTGCGCATTTAATCCGTATCGGGAGCAATTCGTTTTCTTCGATTTGATTATTATCACCAGAAGATTCAAAATCCATATCAATTGAAATTATATGGAAATTTTCATCGTAATCTGTGTCTGGACTTGCGTTGATGGCACCATCGCTTCCGAACGTGTATGTTTCTGATTGTGAATCATTGAGATTTAATGTTGGAATGGGAAAAATATCTGTGCATTCTTCATCAAAGTGCATTTCGTGCTCTAAATTGGCCATGATATTTTGAATTAAAATAACATCATTATCAGCATCACGTTTTAACTGTTGAGCTTGAGCATCTGGGGATTTTTCAGCAAAAATTTCCTCTCTTTGATCCATAAATGTTTCATAGCTCTTATAGTTTTCACCGAAACGAACAAAACTAAGAACAAACTCTCCCGCGTTGTCAGTCGTGACACCTATCACTTTTCCGAAAATATTAAAATTTCGGAAAATGTCTTTCAATTTATTTGCCACTGCAACATTGTCATGACTTCCGTAGAATCTATCGATTGCTATTAAAAATTGCTTGGATTCAAAAGATACCGGATCAATGAAATTAATGTTAACTGCAATATATGATTTATATTTACACGACCAAATATCGCATGTAGCGGCCAAATAATTGACATTCTTCAATATTTCTTTTACTTTTTCCACATGATTTAGATAAATTTCCTGAAAAATGTAAAAACATTTGATTATTAGTTTTACGAAATTAAAAAATAAACATTTCATCGACTAAAATTAAAAAATTAAACATTTCTCAACTGAAAAAAAAAAAACAAAAAAATATGCGATGAAAAAACAAAAATTGATTACTGTACCGTTACACGGCGAGTTGCATTTCGACGATTAAAAAATTTCAAAATATTTGGTTTCAATATTTTGTTTTGATTTACTGCTGATCCAGATATTTTGTTTTTATTTGTGACCGAGCCGGAATTATAAACATCGGCTCCAGTACACTCTATTAAAACCAAAAATAGAATTAGATTATCTAATTGAGTTAATAATTAATAATTTGATTTTTAATAATAAAATCCAAATTACTCGATATTAGACGGTGTAAATGTGGACTTTCAATTTTGCTTATTGGCAATATATCCTTTATTAAAAAACGGATAACTTCGTCCTGAATTTTTGTATGTGACATTTTAATTTTTTTGCTGCTATTGCTGCCTGACAAATTTGAATAATAGGCTTCGTTGATGCTCCGAAATACTTCGTTATGTACCTAATGAAAAATTAAATAATAATTAAATAATTAATTGTAATTCACCATCAATAGCTTAAATAAGGAGAAATTAAACAACTAAACTTACGTGGGATAAGTGTCTTTTTAAATTTGAATTGTGACCAGTACGACAAACAAATGGAGCCTTTGTTGGTGGACAATTTACGCATTTCACTAAACATAACCGTTTATCTTTCTTATATGCTATACAGGTGAACGCTTTTGATTCAAACAGATAGTGACTGAAAGAATTTAAATTAGCTGTCCATGGATTTTTATCACCTCTGCCCAATTCCAATTTAATCCAATCAGATTCGTTAACAAAATCATCATCATCGTCATCAGAATCATTTTTAGTGTCATCAGGTTGGTCGGCAACAAATTCACTATCAGCAATATCATTTTTACGTTTTCTTTTCAAATTCTTTTGTAAAATTTCTCTTCGACGCGTAAGTACTGTACTATTCCTTAACTGATCAGAACGAGTTGCCGATTTTGCATGTTTTGTTTGAATTTCAGAAAAAGTAATTTCTTCGCCATCATTGGCCACTTCTTCTTCCACTTCAAGCTGTGGTGTTTTGTTCACTTGAGCTGTAACTGATGGCTCACTAATTTCATTTTCATTTTCTTTTAGTTTTGAAACAATTTTATTCGATACATCAAAACCAAATTCGAAGTTTGACAAATCATTTGTAGCGAGATCAGTTTTCTTTTTTTTACTCATTAATTTTTCAAAAAATTTTCCAGGAGCAGCATCGACAGATAATGAATGATTCGGAACAATATTTCCATCTTTTTGTTTCGCTTTTGCCGTTGCATTCGCCATCAATTTTTTTTGCTTCACTATACCAATTTGTTTTGTTGAAAGTTTTGGTATAAGTGAAATATCTTTTGATTTTAATTTCGATACCTTGCTCGACTGTTTCATTTTTTTTCGTTTTGTTTTTTGCTGCGGTTTTTGTTTTTGAACGTAAACAACTTCATATTCATCTTCCGATTGTGATGTGACAGAGAATACGGAATCAGTTTCGCAAAATGTCCCTTCGTCACTTTTCATTACTGAAAGAATAATTGAGAAAGAAATATAAAATACACAATTTTGGATCAGAAATATGTATATCGCATCGCATCACACATCGAGCATTTTTTACATTCAATTTATATTTCTATGAAAAAAAAAACATAGACAATTATTAAGTTGTAGCGAAGAAAATTAATAAGAAATAATTCAGTTGAAAAATGACACGCATCGAATCAATGATTATCGATTCGTATATTTTATGTGTGTTGAATATTAGTCGTTTGTTTTGAATTTGTTGTAATTGTATCAATGCATTGAGTGTATGCATTTTATTTTCCGAATTAAAAATTATTTGCTTTGTTTGAAATCACATTGGTTGTGTAAAATTTATATAATCAAAATTAAACGGTTCAGAGTGAAAATATTATGTAGAAAAGATCCGTGGAAAAATGTTATTATTGAATGTATTTTTTGTTGTTTTTTGTATGTTGAATACACTGAATAATAACATTTTTCCACGGTACTTTCTGCATAACATTTTCACTCTGAAGCGTTCAATTATTTGTCTCTTTGAAAAGGAAATATTTATACTTTTATGTAATTTTTGTGCACAAAGGATTCAAATATCAAAAATATGCACATTACAAAGTAATTCATTTTGTTGTACAACTTCAATTGTCTTTTTCATTTGATAATTGTTGCAAAAAATTCATTAACAACATTGACTGAAACCGTGCTTTCTAAAAAAATATGTTTGCTGTAAGATTTTGCCCGTGTAATGCAAAAGAAATTCACATGCACATCCATATTCGCAAAGGAAATCGCAATACATTCATAATTCAAAGTAATCGAAATAATTCCATTGAATTGTCAATATTGACGATATTGTTTTTTTTTTAATTTCTTTACGAAGACAAGACAATAAACTCACCTGTTTAAATATAAAAAAAAAACCAAACATGAAGCACACAATGCAAAGAAATCACTTCTTATCTAAATGAAGTTTTTTATTTTCAATTAAGTCAACCCAAACCAAGAATCGAATTTTAAAATAATCGGAATAATTTTGTTTTGAATTTATAGTAGATTTTTTTTTTCAAGAGGCAAAACTAACAATTCACCTACTAATTAAATCGAAATCAATTGTCAAAATCCGAATCACTTGAAGCACACAATGCAAATGTAATACAAAACCATTTATTCACTTTTCAGTTTTTAGAAATGTCACATTCTCAGATTCGGCTGAAGTTGGCGCTATTGGCGTAGCAGTAAAGTATTAGGTTCTAATAATTAACTCTGTAATGCAAATTGTAGAATACAATGGTGTACTTGAATAATTTTTTTAAAATTTGAATTGAATTAAGATGAACGTAAAAAAACACAATTTTATTATCACTTTACTTTACAGGAAATTTTTTTTTTAAAGTGTGATTTTTTTGTGCAATGATATTCGGACAGCCATAAACATGCACGGAAAACATATCATGATTAAATAATCTTTGGAAATTTTTTTTTTTGGAATGAGTAAGAAAAAGTAAATCAATGAGTAAGAAAAGTTGATCATTGAGTAAGAAATGATTAACATTTGATTAAGAAATGATTAAGATTAGAGTAAGTTTCAAATTAATCCCAAAAAAAATGATTAAGTTTTGAGCATGCTCATTTATTACTCATTTAATCATGAGTAACTTCGTCAGAATTAATCACTTAGCAGCAAGTTAATCATGATTAAATGAGTAAATATTGATTAATTAATCTTGATTTGCACAGCTGTAGTAGTGGTTCATCAAGTCCATGCAAAACTTTCGGTATGGCTGATTTTTCGATGCTGTTCTTCATTTTTATTGGTGGATTTTTTCTTTCTTCAAACTTTTTATTTTCTTTATTTGCTTTCGTTTGTTTTTTTAGCGCAATGTCTAAAAAATCGTCCAATACCAAAGATGGCAATGATGGTTTGGCATTTTTTGAATACGTTTTGCGTATGATTATACTTTGACTGCGCAATGTTCTTTCGGCCATGTCTAATTGAATACTAAAACTAAAATGACATTTCGAAAAATGTATATCCAATGTGTGGGGCGAGAAAACATACATACATACATACATACAGTTCAGACATTTGACATTACTATGAAGTGCTTACAAATTTACTAGGAAAATACAAAAATATTTGAATTCACAAAGAAAATACAAAAATATTTGAATTCACAAGGAAAATACAAAAATATTTGAATTTACAAAGAAAATACAAAAATATTTGAATTCATATGAAAACACAAAAATAATTGAATTATTGAGAAGAATGCAAAAATATTTGAATTCACATGGAAAACACAAATTTGAATTCATACTATTTGCCGAGCATTGGGAAAATATCCACGTAAATGATAACACAGCGTTGTTCTTCGTGCCATTCAAATGAGCATTCGCATTTGAATTCCCAATTGATAATACAATCTGTGTAGTTGTGGTAGCCCACTCGATTGCGGCCAAATTGATCCGGTTTTGGAAACAATGGCAACATGATGAATAATAAAAAATCCAAAAATTCTAATGGATCTTCGAATCCACCACTGGATTTTGGAATTAATCTTGTCAATTCGATCGGCAACGGGCTCTTATATTGACGGAAATGTGGATCGTTGCTGAATTTCAGTGCTGTAATCAAATACTTCAACATTTCCAAAAAAAAAGTGAAATAATCATTTTCCGTTAACACGTGTCCATTTTCCGTTGTGTATTTACGAATCTCCCCTATACACAAAAAGAAAATACAAAAATATTTGAATTCACAAGGAAAACGCAAAATTAATTGAATTCATATGAAAACGCAAAATTAATTGAATTTACAAGGAAAATACAAAATTAATTGAATTTACAAAGAAAACACATATTTGAATTTACTTACATTTATACAAGTTTTTGTCAGCATACAAAAATTCAAAATTCTTTGTTTTTTGTTTTGGCATTGGAATTAATGTGCGGAGAGTGTCGAACAACAAAATGTTATTATTCAAATATATATGAATAGCGGAATCCACCCAACAATTTGTCCCTATTTGTGGTATAAATGTTGTTATGCATTTATCTCCAATTATGTCGGCCATTATTGTCGGGTTAAGTTTCTCAATGACATGTTGCCCTTCAACCAATTTGTCTATCAGCTCTTGGCGTTTTGATATTTTTCCGCCTTTTTTGTCACTTCCACCGGCACCACTTCCACCGGCACCACTACCACCGGTATCTTTACCATCGGCACCACTACCACCGGTATCTTTACCATCGGCACCACTACCACCGGCACCACTACCACCGGTATCTTTACCATTGACCACTACCCGGCACCACTACCACCGGCACCACTACCACCGGCACCACTACCACCGGTATCTTTACCATCGGCACCACTACCACCGGTATTTTTACCATCGGCGTCTTTTGGTTCGTTTGGAACGTTCGGTTATATGAATGATTTACGAAGAAAACACAAAAATAATTGAATTCACAAGGAAAATACAAAAATATTTGAATTTAAGAGGAAATACAAAAATATTTGAATTCACAAAGAAAATACAACAATAATTGAATTCACAAAGAAAATACAAAAATAATTGAATTTACAAGGAAAATTGAATAAATACTTTCTGATATTTCTGCAGCAATTTTTGATATATCAACAGTTGTTATTTTGTTGTAATTATCAATGGGTGTTGACGAAAAATGACTTAGCGAATCAACAAACGAAGCAACACTTCCTTCCACGGATGTGAACATGGTGTCCAAATCATGCACTGGCCTATATATTTTTCCAGTTACCAACGAATTGTATGAGTTTTCTATAAATGGAAAATACGAAAACTATGAAAAACTTACAGAAATTTTAAATTATAATTTTATACCTTCTTCCGAATTTTCGAACATATTTTCCAATTTATTTCCTTCTGGTCTATTCATTTTGTTGTTTACTCTTCAAGTGATTCAAATATACTACTTGTTATGTAGTATATACAGTAAGTCATGCTAATATTTGGATGTAACGGTTTTTTATACGGTTATGTATAAAAATTGTAGGTTATGTACACTGCGACCATTTTAACAATGACAACTATAATTTAGAGCATCATTCGATTTATATCATTCAAGCGTGTTAGACGGCATTCTTATTAGATTTTTTTTATTGGCATTCTTAATAGAATAAAATAATTGGAAAAAAATGAAAAACGATTAAAGTGAAAAAAAAGTGGGGAAACAATTAAAGTGAAAAAAAAAAACTGAAAAAACATTAGAAACAAAAGAAAGTAAAGTGAAGAAGAAAAAAGAAACTAAAAAAGATATTAACAGTGAAGACATTAAAGTGATTATATCAGACGGCAATAGAATTGAAGTGAAGAAAAAAATTTGTATTAGACGGCATTCTTTCTTAATGCAATTGAAATAATAACAACACGTGGTAAGTGAAACATTCAATACTTTTTACTTTCTTGTGAATTCAATTATCTTTGTATTTTCTTTGTAAATTCAATTATTTTTGTATTTTCCTTGTAAATTCAATTATTTTTGTGTTTTCAATTTTTTACAGCATTACAAAATTCAGTTATGTTTTCATTTTCTCAAAAAATATTGAGCGGGTTAAAGCGAATATGCAGCCAAAATGATTCGCAAATTCCACATAAAAAAAAACAACCAGAAGCAGAAAAAAAAGAAGATAATGAAACATTTTTGAATGATATTGACGAAGAAGTGAATAATGTGGAAAAAGAAAAAGAAACAGAACCAGAAGCAGAAAAAATAGAAGATAATGAAACATTTTTGAATGAATTTATTGGCGAAGAAGTGATTAATGTGGAAAAAGAAAAAGAAACAGAACCAGAACCAGAAGAAATAGACGAAGAAATTAACATTGAAATTAATAATTGTATTGAAAATGCAAATATAACTCGATTTTTTTTACATCGAATAAAAGTGCACTCATATGATGAAGCTGTTGATATTTTGAAAAATTTAAGAGTAAATAAAATAAATTATATTATTTTCCAAAGATCCATTAAACCAAGGAAAAATTATTTAGTTCATCAATGTTCAACGATAAATATGAAGGCGCGTTCATGCAAATGTATATTTTTACAAAAATATATAGTAATTCGAGAAAAAAATAAAAATGATCGAATAAATCCAAACATAATTGAATATCCAATACCAATTCATTTAATGCAGAATATATTTCTCGCATTCCATTCGATGAAGTATAATATTACTCATATATCATTCGATAATCATAATTACAAATCACTTTCAATTGAAAATGTATTAAAAAATTGGGATTCCTGTTATAAAGTTAAAGATTTTAAGCAAAGTGCCATATACAAGGTAATTGCATTTTTCCTCGTAAATTCAATTATTTTGCATTCTTCTCAATAATTCAAATATTTTTGTATTTTCCTCGTGAATTCAATTATTTTTGTGTTTTCCTTGTAAATTCAAATATTTTTGTATTTTCCTTGTAAATTCAAATATTTTTGCATTCTTCTCAATAATTCAAATATTTTTGCGCTTTCTTAATGAACTCAATCATTTTTGTATTTTCCTTGCGAATTCACTTATTTTTGCATTTACATAATTTTACATTTTCAACTTTTTTCATTTCTTTACAGCATTCCATTTATAAAAGAATTGAACATTTGATGTTTGAGGAATCCATTGTTGTACCATCTTATCTTGCTGAAATACGTGCTCGTGATGAAGACATTAATGTATTTAATATTCTAGCAGGGGAGATTCCATATGATCTAAAAGAAGTTTTAGATAAAAATTAAAATCCATTAGCAACATTATTCAAAAAATTTTGATACCAATACCAACCGCAACCACCTCAATCAATTACAATGTTAGAATCCATACGCAGTAACGAATATCTAAAAGAAGTTCTATATGGCGACAATATTCAAATTCAAAATGGAATAAATGCATACGTCAATGAAATGGTCAATATGACATGTGCAGAACCAAGAGAAGAAAGAATGAATAATAATATAATACCTGTTTACAATATAAATGTGCAATATATGTCAATTTCAAAATCATTGTTATTCCTTCAAAAATGGACAATTTATCAATTTGGAAATGACACAAAAGAATTTATCGAAATTCTGTTCGTCTGGGCTTTCAGTTTAAACAGACGCAAATCATATTTATGGTTATATGGTGAACCAATGTGTGGAAAAACATTGATTGCAGAAAGTATATGTAATTACATTGGAATAACTATGAATATAACAGAATTAAACAAAGGAAATAATTTCCCGCTTGAATCATTGCCATTTTGTAATGTTGCTTTGATTGATGACACAATTATTGTTGAAAAAAATATGTCATTATTTAAAAATATGGCAACAACTTCTGGAAGTGTAATTCCGCAAAAAGGAAAAGAAGGGAAAATTTGTTTTCAAAAGCCAATAATTTTTGTTTCAAATCCAGGGAATGAATATTTTGATATGAACAATTCAACAGACAATCCATGGTTAACGCGAGTACAAAAAATAACCATTAATGGAATTCCAGACTCAGTGAATATATGGGAAAAGGATCATTTGTCAAAGCATATACATCCACAAGCATGGGAAAAAATATTTACTGATTATAAAATGTTTGAAAAATACAATATATAATGTATTTTAAGTTAAGAATAGAATTTTCGATTAATAAAACGAAGTCAATTGACGATTCGAGAAACAATAAATAAATTCAAACAATCATCAATTCTATTGAGTAGATCGAAAGGAGAGTATGTTTTTGTTCAGCTATAGCTGAATACACAGCTGAACAAAAACATACTCTCCTTTCGATCTACTCAATAGAATTGAAATTCATCAACATTTTGAAATTGGCAATATACATTAAATAAAACGAAACTCTGTAACGAGTGATTCGAAAAACAAAATCAATGTTTTTTATTTATTTCATTTATTTATTTCAGATTTATTTACCGTAATTATTTACTTCATCATTTTTGTATTTTCCTTGTGAATTCAAATATTTTTGTATTTTCCTTGTAAATTCAATTATTTTTGTGTTTTTATTGTAAGAAACTAACTTCATTATAATGAATGACATAAATGTCATAAATAAGAATAACTGAATTCTTTCTTTCATTTACAATTTTAGACTGAGACGGAAGTTAATTTATTTCTCTCTATTTATACATTTCCATTATGGTAATAATTAAATCAAATAAATATAAAACAATTTATCATTGTAAAATATGTGATGCAGCAGGAAATTTTTATAAGTGGTCTTCTCATTTACATTCACATTTCAATGATAATTATTGTTGTAAAAATCATTTGTATCACAAAACATTTAGATTTTTACATGAAGTTAATTTATAAAGAATTCCAAAAATCATTCGTTGTAAATTTACAAAAACCATTTTTTCATCCGAGTGACTTCTATAATTCACTAAACTTTTATTTTCTATTTGTACGTACAAATAGGAATTAGATACCATATATATTTGAACTGTTCAGTCGTCAACATTTTGAAATTGGCAATATACATTAAATAAAACGAAACTCTGTAACGAGTGAATCGAAAAACAAAATCAATGTTTTTTTCCTCGTAAATTCAATTATTTTTGTGTTTTCATTGTAAATTCAAATATTTTTGTATTTTCCTTGTGAATTCAAATATTTTTGCATTCTTCTCAATAATTCAATTATTTTTGCATTCTTCTCAACAATTCAATTATTTTTGCATTCTTCTCAACAATTCAATTATTTTTGTGTTTTCCTTGTGAATTCAAATATTTTTGTATTTCTCTCGTGAATTCAAATACTTTTGCATTCTTCTCAATAATTCAATTATTTTTGCATTCTTCTCAACAATTCAATTATTTTTGCATTCTTCTCAACAATTCAATTATTTTTGTGTTTTCCTTGTGAATTCAAATATTTTTGTATTTCTCTCGTGAATTCAAATATTTTTGCATTCTTTTCAATAATTCAATTATTTTTGAGAATAAATATAATAATTCAAAAATATTTGAATTCATATGAAAACGCAAAAATAATTGAATTTACGAGGAATTTTCTGAAATAAATGTCTAAAAAAGAAATAAATAAAAAGCATTGATTTTTTTTCGAATCACTCATTTAGAGTTTCGTTTTATTGAATTTATCTTTTTTTGATTATCTTCATACATTTTTATGAACAAATGCATTGGATGAATTGGCTTTTCGATTTTGTGAATTTGCACAGGCGGTAGTGGTTCATCAAGTCCATGCAAAACTTTCGGTATGGCTGATTTTTCGATGCTGTTCTTCATTTTTATTGGTGGATTTTTTTTTTCTTCAAACTTTTTATTTTCTTTATTTGCTTTCGTTTGTTTTTTTAGCGCAATGTCTAAAAAATCGTCCAATACCAAAGATGACAATGATGGTTTGGCATTTTTTGAATACGTTTTGCGTATGATTATACTTTGACTGCGCAATGTTCTTTCGGCCATGTCTAATTGAATACTAAAACTAAAATGACATTTCGAAAAATGTATATCCAATATGTGGGGCGAGAAAACATACATACATACATACATACAGTTCAGACATTTGACATTACTATGAAGTGCTTACAAATTTACTAGGAAAATACAAAAATATTTGAATTCACAAGGAAAATTAAAAAAAAAAATGAATTTTTATCTGAAATAAATGTCTAAAAAAGAAATAAATAAAAAACGATATTATTTCCGATATAATTTATGAAATAAATAATTTCGGTATAAATTATTTCATAGAGCCATAAAAAACATTGATTTTTTTTTCGAATCACCTGTAACGTAAAGGTTTCGTTTTATTCAAATTTTAAAATTTATTGGGATGACATTTTTTGGTAAGTGTCAGATTGAGAGCCAGGCTGTCACCTTCACCTTCACTTACAGTTGATGATTCTTGCAATTTTGCTTCTTCTTCTAAAAATTTAGCTTTTTCCGCTTCAAATTCTTTTTCTTTCTCTTTTAATTCTTTTTCTTTGTTCATTCTTATCTTCTCCAATCTTTCATTGTGCAATCTAATCCGTTCTTCATTCTCATCAGCTTCTATCTGTCTTTGTTTTTCTTTACGTTTCTCACGCCGTGCATCGGCTTCCAATTTTTCAGCCAGTCTTTCAGCCTTTCTCTTCGCTTTCTGTTCTTCTTTAAATTTTTTCATGTTGTCTCTATTTTGTTTTGCTAAGCGCTTTCTTCTTTTTTCTTCTTCTTTTTCGCGCTTCATTAATTCTTTTTCGCGCTATTTCACTTCTTTTTCGCGCTTTTCCAAATCTTTTTCGCGCTCATCACCCTTTCGTTTCTTAGGGTGGTTTTCTGGTGGTCCATCATCATCAATTTTCCGTTTCTTATGGCCTTCTTCATCATCATCGGCACGTGGACGTTTAGCATTTTGTATTGTGTTTTTTGAAACTTTCCGTGGAATTTTCTTCACGGTTGGCTGATTCAATCGTTCTTTTGATACGAATTCGAATGTTGTGGCTAACTTGTGGAGGTCAACCATTTCACTAGCTTTACATTGGTCATGGTATGACTTTTGATTGAGCCGTGGTTGAGAACGACCTGTAGTTCATGAAAATGTAAAAATAATTGAATTTACATGAAATTTTAATTGATGATATGAAACTAAAAACTCAAAAATAATTGAATTCATATGAAAATACAAAAATAATTGAATTCACAAGGAAAATACAAAAATATTTGAATTCACAAGGAAAATTCAAAAATAATTGAATTCATATGAAAACACAAAAATAATTGAATTCATATGAAAATACAAAAATAATTGAATTTACAAGGAAAATACAAAAATATTTGAATTCACAAGGAAAATACAAAAATATTTGAATTCACAAGGAAAATTCAAAAATAATTGAATTCATATGAAAACGCAAAAATAATTGAACTCATATGAAAATACAAAAATAATTAAATTTATATGAAAAATACAAAAAAAAATGGAATTACATGAAAAAATAATTGAATTGAAATACATACCAATTGGACAATGCAGTGGTAAAAGATGCATGTTTCTATTTGCCATGTTTATTTCTTCCTCAGTTGGGGTTTGTAATTTTGCCTTTTTTTCTTCATATTTGTTGATGGTTTCAACCAATACTTTGCGATCGTTGATGTCGACTGTATATCCCAGCAAGGACTGAAGATGATTAATTGACAAATTATACATCGACAATGCACTCATTGTGTATAAAGTCATTGTTGTTTCCAACATCCGCGCAACATTTGGGGATACCAAATCTGTTCATATTTAAATATAATATAGTAATTAATTGAGGAAAAAGTAAAATAAAAAAAAAAAAAAAAAAAAAAAATTACCACGACTAGTTAGTATGTATCGGCAAAACAACATTTGGTGCGAATGAAATAACCTCAGAGCCAATCGATTCAATTTTGGCAAAAACTTTTATTAAATACCATGGTATGTATTTTTCTTTGGATGGTAAAATCCAACCATTATGAAAGGGAGTGCCTAACATATTTTCCATGTCCGATTCTTTAACTATGAAGCCACCGAAATGTTCATAATAATACATTTCACAGAATCGGCTTGTGCTTACTTGCCGCAACACATTTTGACTGTTCTGTATAATATAAAAAAAAGAATAATTGAATTCATATGAAAACACAAAAATAATTGAATTATTGAGAAGAATACAAAATTAATTGAATTTACAAGGAAAATACAAAAATAATTGAATTATCGAGAAGAATGCAAAAATATTTGAATTTACAAGGAAAATACAAAATTAATTGAATTCATTGAGAAAGCTAGGGGCTTTCATATCCATAAAAATCTTGAATGATTCGCACAAATCTCTGTGATTCGAATCTTTTTCATACTATACATCACTATACATAAAATGACTCGTAAGATTCGTTACGCGTAACAGAGATTCATACATGCGCCTATATAAATTACATGCAAAGACTAGTAGAGATTCGAATCACAGTACATATTTATACGAATCATATTTTAATATTTCTCTGTTGCTATTTACATAATTTTCAATGTCAGCAATCACTTCAGTATCAATTGCAACAAAGATGTTTCGGTGTGGAAACAACATTCTTTCAAAATTTGCTTTAAATCAGGTGGAAAAAATCTTTTCTATTTCCGAAATTAAATTTGACTAAAAATCACAAACACACAATAAATATTGAAATAAAATTCACGGTTTAAATTATTATGTTATACCATTTTATATTTTTGCGTACACAACACACTATAAAAGCCTAAGTAATATTACATTGTAAATAGCACAAACATCAAACTGAGATTCGTAGAAGATTCGTACGAATCTCAATGACTCGCATGATTCAATCAAAGCAACATTTGAATATTCTCAAATAACTGTTGACATTCAAAATGCGTTCAATATTTAGATTGATTCGATCGAATAGACAGTGTTCATTGAGATGTATTCGATGTATTCAATGTATTCAATGTATTATGTTCAATCCAGTTCAAATCATTTTTTAATGTCAAAAATATATGTTTTATATTTCAAAAATAAAAAAAAAGAACAAAAAAATATGTTGAAATAAATAATCCGAATATAACGTTACTTATCCTTAATATTTGAGAGAGATTACATAACATTTTCGGTTTTATTGCATCAGTTATTTGAATATTTTCAAATAAAAATGGTCGTTTACAAATCTCAGCTAAATATATTTTTTTTTCCTTAAAAACACTTATAATATGTAAAAACAAATTTTATTCTTCTCAAAGAATTCAAAATTTGTTAAATTATCTACCATAAATTTATGTCTAGAGATAAAATATCAAACATTAAATAAATACATTTTTAACAAAAGTAATAATGCAAACTAAACCTGCATCACAACGTTTGCTAAAAATGGCTGATATATGGGAAGTCAAGAAAATATTAAAACGTCGAATCAAACGTGGATCTGTGAGTATTATTGTATATTGAAAATTATTATACGTTGTACATATTTATTTGTTTGTGAAACTATTTTTCCAATTTATTCATTGCAATATATTTTTCTTATTAATCGTAGCATGCGTAGCATGTTGTCACTATATTTCTTAGCGATATCAAAGAGTGTTTCTGATATTTTCATGCATCTTATTATTTTTTTTCCGTATTTGTGTATATTTTCAATGAAATTTTCTTGCCCTTTTCACCAACAGATTCATTTAATTTTCTTTCAAAAAAAAGTCATCATAATTTTGTGCATATTTGTGTAATTGATATGATATTGTGATGATTGTGTTGTATCTTTCAAAGTTCGAATATCATTTTGTATAGTGTTTTTTTGCAACGGTTTTTTTGTGACAATAATGAAAAATTGGTTTAATTTCGTATGATTCACAAATATAAAAAGAATTTTCTTCAAGTCAATGCCATGAGATGATTATTACGATTATTACGATTATATTTACAACCATTTCACATTGGTCATTTATTTTTATCATTTGCACATTGTTTTTTTCGTTTGGTGTTACGTCTTGTCGATGTTGATAGCTTGATTTTGATGGAGAAGTATTGTATTTCAATGATGACAATTTTCTATTTGATAATAATCCAGTTTCGCTTACAATTTTTTTTGTCTAATCTTAGTTTTATATATACATATATGTATATTAGGTGGAATATCTTTTAGAATGGGTGAACCTAGAAAAAATTGAACGCACTTGGGAGCCATTTGCAAACCTAACGGACTGCTCAGAACTGTTGAACGAATTCATACAGTCACAAGCTGCCGAAATCATTGATGGAAAAAAGTTTGAAAATAATATTCACTATTTGGTTAAGTGGAAAGATGGATTCAAAGCGATTATCTACCCATCCGAAGTCGTTAAGGAAAAATGGCCTGAAATTCTTCACAAATTTCTCAGTCAAAATTTGAGCTTCATGAAATGTACCACAGAACGCGAAGATAGACGTCCGAGACGTCTTAGTGTCTCATTTCAGATTGAAAAGGAATATCCAAGTGGCGAACCTGTTGAAATCAAATGTGAGTAGTCATTGTTTTAGTTTTCGACAAAATTTATTTATTTACTTATCATATTTTTCTCTTTAAACTAGATGCGTCGAATTTAGGTGGCGATATAAAATACTGGACAAAGTTTTCCAGTGATGAATACAAATTTTTTAATCAAGATGAAGTCGACAACAATTTGGCTATTGCATATTTGGAAAATAAATATTTGGAACCACAAACCAACCGACCAATTACAGAAAACTATATTGGTTTACGAATGTGTAAGTAAAAGCACTCTTTTTTTTTTGAAAACCACTGACTTTTTCGCTTAAAAATCCGGGAAAAACATACTTGAAAAACAAAGTGTTCAAAGAGTATCAATCTCGGAACCAAAAGCCATTCTGAAGATCACTGATGAAAAGGAGCAAGACCTTTTTTCCAGTTCAAAATCCACAACGATACTCCAAAGAAAACGCTGCAAGGGTAATTCAACTGTTCATTCGCACTCGGAATCAACAACGAACTTCAAATCAACCAATCAAACACTCTGGCCAACGCAAAGAGAGCAAACGAAACACCAAAACAAGAGGAACGCAAACTCATTGAGGATAATCAGCGCGCGCGATCAGATCAATCTCATTCACAAACACCTCAGTGTTTACAACGTTCAGCCAACGACAAGATTCCACGCCACCCGAATGTTCAGCGAATCCGTAGCCTGGAAAGTAACATTCAACTCTACCAACAACAACGGCTTTTCCCTGGAAGTAACTCCTCTACAGCTCAATCATGGAAGCGCTCGAGGAAGCATTAACCAAAATGGTCGAACGATCCAAACAAGTCGACACAATCAATTCCAGAGAGGAAGGCACCAACCTAATCGAAATTATCAGAGCCGAACTTTCCAGAGCCAAGAATATTGCCCGGGAACAACAACAGCTCGCGGCCACTCCAAACGCCAACATAAGGGAAATCATCACCGAAATGACCAAAATGGCAGAAACGGCTATAAAAAACTTACAAACAAAGATGGAGCAGCCTCAACAACCTGGGAATGGAATCAATCCACAAATCGACCAACCAACAGTAACAGCTACATTGAGTCAAACCGGAGTTCAGGAAGATCAGCAACCAGCTCCTACGCAACAAATTGCATCCCACGCTACGATAGTGATGGAACCACCATCAACATCTCTACCTTACTCAGTGAGGAACAACTCTCCTCAACAAGGTCAATTTGACCTAAATGTTCTAACTTCACTGTCAAATATGATAAAGGGCTTAAACAATCAAATCGAAGCACTCAACGCAAACTCCAGTCCAACTCAGGGATCCACCAAAGATGATCCAGTTGTTGGAAGTGCCATCGAGGACATCCTCGATGACGAAACCCAGGAAATAACCGCAAAGAAAGGAGAAACCACCAATAAGGTGCCTTACGCTCCAGTAGCGCCACAACGGCCGATGGTCGAGCTAAAACTCGACAAGATTCAGCTCTCCACCTTTGACGGGGAACTAACAAAATGGATCGCATTCCGGGACCAATATGAAGATCTAATTCATAACAATCCGAAATTAACCAATGTCACAAAGTTTTACCAATTGCAGAACCACCTGAAGGGATTAGCTGCAGAAACCATCAGTGGTTTTAAGCTCTCAGCAGCTGACTATGAAACGGCATGGTCAACAATCAAGAAACGATACGATCGAAAGGATCAAATCGTTGACGAATACATTCGTCGCTTTCAGCAACTACCATATCTACAGCAACCAACTGCAGTAGGTTTAATTAACATGGTAAATCGCACCAACCAGATAATGCGAGTTCTACCAACACTTGGTGTGGACGTAAAAAGCTGGGATGCCTTCATTATGTTCAATCTAAAGGCACGACTCGACCGTGCTACGTTACGGAAATGGATGGACCAGGTAAAGTTCCGAGCAAACGTGCCAATGCGGGAACTCCTAGAATTCTTGGAGGTGGAGGCAACGGAATGTCTCCCAACTGAAGCTGAACGACAACACCAGCGAGCACAACCAGAAGCCTCAAAAGGACGCGGAGGAACCAAGCCACGTCAATTCCGCCAAAAGCGATCGGCTGCACTAACAACCTTAACCAATGGAGTAAAATGCAAATTGTGCAGTGGAGATCACGCGCTGTATCGATGCCCAACATTCTTGGCACTACAGATAAATGACCGCCAAAAGAAGGTTAAAGAACTGAAGGTATGCATCAGATGCCTTCGTGAACACGCTCATCCTGCAGACTGTAAATTTGGCACATGTCCAGTTTGCAGTAAGGATCACAATTCAACCCTTTGCTACCAAAAAGAAAAAGAGCGAAGAGGAGCAGACGAGCAAAGCGCACCAGCAACATCCGAAAAGGTTGCTGTGCATGTGGCTGACGGAACTGAATAGCAATCCCTTGAATCAGTACTCCTTTGAGCTTGCAAAGTATAAACAAGCAAAAATTCAAGGAAAATAAAGCAAATTTTAAGATAAGTCAAAAAATCGAATTGTGTTTGAATTTTATTTTTTTCTTTTTTTTAATATTCCAACAGAATGCATTGGCTAATGTGCCAAATGAACACGCACTACCACCGACTACAGCATCAACACCTTACTCGAATGCAATGGATGTGCTCGATTTACCATCGGTAGAAGCACTATCATTAACTATACCAACGGCAATGAAAAAAAAAAACAGTTCCAAAATTAATTCCATTGGCTTTGGCTTTCAAACAACCGAGAAAAGCGCCATTCAATTCACGACGCAAATCTGTGGATTCATCATCCCCATTCTCAACTCCCTTGATGAAAAAAGGAGAGACTAAACAGATAGTATTGAATGCAATTCAAAACGCAGTGAATATTCAACAACAAAATGAATAAATGCACTGTATTCAAATTTAATTCTGTTTTGATATACATTTTACTTCATTTTTATATACAATTAAAGGAATCAGTATTATTATTATATACAATTTGATTGCCCAGTTAAAAATGAACAAATAAAAATTGATAATCGTCTTTTTGACTATTTAATTGATGTTTCAGGTTTGAATTTGGTGGCGATCATTTATGAATGGCATATGATGAACTAAGCCCACTTTGCTGGTCAATGTATCTTCTTTCACTGTGAAACAAAATTACCATCAATATTATAAATATGAAAATAATAATGAAAAAAAAAATAATGACTCACTTCGAATGCCACTGTCTGCTAACATAACAAGTTTCTATTTTGTTGCTTCATAATCCTGGTTGCATATTATTTATTTTTGGATTGGCTCCGACATTTGATCATTTGATCCACCTGTTAACAATAAAAAAACTTTAATTGAACATTGTAAACGAAATATTTTCAAGTGATTTTGTCATTGTTTCAAATGGACAAAAAAAGAAGTAATTTGGAAATTATTCACGCCTTTTTCCATAACAAAGCCCATCAAACTCGATGGCAATCATTGTTTTTTTTGTTGTTGTTTGCTATGTTTTTGTCCTCATTGTTTCAAACAGTTCACATTTTATTGTGTTTGTATCATAGTGTGTTTGTAGCCTATGATATGGCACGATAAAGTACCATTATTTCGTTGGAATACACACATACACACATGGAACAAAACCAAACATTGACAAAATATTTCGATGGTGTGAAATTTCTTCACTTTCCATTTCCATTACCATTACAAAATAAATCCATTGATAGTTCATAGTAAAAAAATTTTCCAAATTTTGCAGCAAATTTGGGTCAGCGCCCATAAGTGGCTTTAGAATTGATATTGATGGCAGTGGTGCCGTCGATGATGACCAACGACTACTCGTTTCTTATTTCCGTATTGTTTTTTTCTTTTCAAATTTAGTGCAATTAAAAAGTCACTATTGATGGTCTTGATTTGCACCGGCACAAAATGCCAATCTTCAATAGAATAATTGATAGAAAATGAAAAATGATATAAAAATGAATGTATGATAAAAATACTTACGAAATTTCGTATGTTGTTTTTGAAGATGCGATTTAAAATTTGAATTATTTTGAAATTCTTTAAAACATAGACCACATTTTATTTTGTTATTGACTGTATGTATTTCTGTGATGTGTCTTTTTACATTGGAAATTTTATTAGAAAAACTTTTTTTACATATATAACACACAAATTTTGTTTTCTTTGTTTTTGTTTTTATTATTTTTTCGATATATTTTTTTTTTTTTGGTTGCATTATAAACAATTTAAATTATCAAAATACATTGTGTCGTACATATGTAAACAATAAACCAAACAATTTAAACTGACATGTACTGTCAATACACAAAACGAAAGCATCTAGCTTTATCGCGTGAACCAACTTCACTCTAGTTGATGAAGCGTTCGAGCTAAATGCTTTCGTTTTTTATGTGATTTGCGAAAATGTGACAGTAGATGGCCTCATGTGTATCTAGTTGATGTATTTTCGGCATTTTACTTAGGAGATCAGAGACGTTGTTTGCGATGTTGAGCACGTGAGCGTGGTGATGGTGAAACGGATTCACTTGAAGAGGAACGTCGATAATGATGATGACGGCGGCGACATTTGTGGTGGCGTCGACGGTACTTGTCATCGCTGGACGAACTTGATCGTCGTTGTCGACGAGATCTACCACGACGACGACGAGAACGGTGTCGTCTGCGATAATCATCACTTGATGTTGAGCTTGATGAGTAGTCACGTCGACGTTTTGAACCATGAGATCGGGAGCGTCGATAATATCGTTGACTCGATGAATCACTTGATGAAATATAGTGAAGATCAATGTCACGTTCCGTTGGAACTTCTCGTGGTTTTCGACCACGTTTTGCTGGAATGGATGTTTTTTCCACGAAGCGAACGGATTTTTTATTGCGTGTGTGGCGTGCTATGGTTGATGGAGACAATTTTTCCAACACAACCTTGCATTGAGACGTTTTGTCAACCATTGTGTTTTAACCACTAAAACATAAAATTAAATCAAATTTAACAAAGGAAAAAATGACAAACCTGAAAATTTAAAATTATAAAAAAAATATCGTTCATGGTAATATCATTACTTATGTATAAAACCGTCACAAATAAATCAAAATATAAACCACAGAACGAACGTATAATGATGAAAAATTAATATTTCAAGAAATAAAATAGAAAAGTGATGAAATGAAAATTTTAGAAAAAATAAAATATTACTTACATTTACTTGAATATTTTTCGAACGACCAAATTGAAATGAACTATTTCTTTTCAATTGAAATAATAGAATGACGCTAATGACAGGACAGTTATAGTTACAAAACGCGGGAAGCAAATTTATAGGTGGCGCGACAAATATATTTCGGGTACGATTTCGTATATCATACTTAAGATGATGATTACCACCGAGTGTGTCGAATAGTACAAAATCATCGCAATCAAAACAAAATCGAAATGACTTTTTCGAATTTATTTATAAGACTATTCAACCTCCAAATGAAAATATGTGTTATCGGCATGCTCACACATTCAACAATGATGCAAGATTCCAAAATAATTTTTTTTTTCTTCTTCAATTTTTTTCTTTTGTATTATTTGATTTAAATTGTTTATATTCATGCAGACATGTTGCTTCAATTGAAATATTTGGTACTCACATTCCATTTATTTTGAACTTTTTATATCGACAATAAGGTAAAATAAAAACTAGCTGCATCAAAATTCATCGCATAATAAATGTGCCTCATTATTATTATTTTAATATTTTATTTATTCTCTTTGCACAATTTGCATTCATTTTTGTTCAGTATCCGAGCACTGAGCCTTTCCATAGATTTTGTTGTTGTATTTGATTAGTTCTAACTCTCACCACTTCCATTCACAATGCAAATATAGTGCGCTTGAGTGTGGCGCTGTATGTTGTTCAGTGAAGGTTCAGTGCTCGTCAGTACCCATTCTCACATTGTTCTGTTTTTCATGCCTTTTTTTGAGAAAATGTTTCAATTTATGCGAAAAAGACCTACAAATTTCAACAACACATTTTTTACAGCTTTTTTGTTGTAAATCAGGGACTGTTGCTCTGAGGAGCAAATCTATTGAGGAGGCAATTGAGGAGGAGGAGAAGGCTGAGGAGTAGTACTCCTCCTCACTGAAGAGTAGACATTTCTTTCAAAATTATATCAACATTTGAATTTGAGGCCCATGAAATGAAAACTGCATATCAAATGAGAAAAATATTTACCGATCGATTTTTCACGCTTTTCCGATCGGAAAATGGGAAAAATAAATGAATTTTTGAGTATAGGTAACACAAATTCGAGACCTATTGACTAGAGGTGTCACTTGCCCACGCTGATCCATGGATTCTCAGGATTTGACCTGAATTCCTCCTCCTCAATTGCCTCCTCAATAGATTTGCTCCTCAGAGCAACAGTCCCTGTTGTAAATATATATGTAATTTTGACTTACACGAAATGTTTATTGGCTGACCAATCAGATTTTTAATGTCCGCTTCGTTTCCAATGATATTGTACATTTCATTTCGATAGTATGTTATATTTTTGGTTAAAAATTCAAAAACCAATTTAGGCCATGTACCAAAAGCAATTGCCGATGTGACAATTCTTGGTGATATGCGGTCATTTTGCTCAATTAGATATTCGATGCGATTGGTAACGCGGCGCACATCTTAAAAATTTTAAATCAATATAAAAATTGAAATTAAATCATAACAAGCGAAAATCAAAACTTACTTAAGACAGATTTTGCTTGTTTTTTTTACTCATCACAAGCTGTTAGGTTGTTTCTGGGCTCCCACGTTGTTTGGCGATAGTTTGCCCATTTTGATTTGTAGAAAAGCTAAAAATGAATATTTTAATAAAATGTTTTTCATATTTATAATAAGTAATAATAAGAATATTTAAAATAATTTATAAAAAAATTACCTCGTTATTTATAACTTTGCGATCAAGAATTTTCTCGACTTCATAAATGTTGTCCGACATCTTGAATTTTGAAATTGCGTTTTAGAAATCTGTAGAAAAGTATCGAAGCTGTTGACCAATGAACGTTTTGCCTGCAACTGAAACGAAAATGTCGTAAAGTTGTGAAATCATGCTAAATAAAGAGATAGCAAGCATTATGCTGTGAAATCGAAGAAAAAAACAAGATTATTGAGCTTCAAAAAGCGGAGCTTAATGCAATCAAAGAATCAAAGATTGTGAATTTTTTATTGAATGCCAATCAAGATAATAAATCAAAAAAGCAATATGAAATTTTATCATGCCTCGCCAGTGGTGTTTCTCATAGAGAAAAATATCAGGGAAATGTGAGAAATTTTTGTATTAGTATTCACAATTTATCACCAGCAGCATACAGATAGAGGTGTCAACGGACATAAACTATGTCCGTCCGTCCGTCCGAACTCTTGAGTCCGTCGGACGGACGGACAACACGGAATGTCCGGACAGATATAATAACATATTTCTTTCAAATTTCATTGTCCGGACTGTCCGGACCTCTTGATTATCTCGATAAAATTAATATAGATGAATTGAAAACTGTATCGGTTTTCTTAAAGCCATTTGCAGATATGACGACAAACTTAGAAGGTTATTTAGAGCCGAAATTACATATGGTTTGGCCAGCATTTGAAAAGTTACAAAGTCTATTATCACCAGATCAATTGAACTACGATTTCGATTCCGGTCATATAGTAGAAGAAATGAAAATTGCTGGCGAATCATATATGAAATCCAGAATAAATGACATTAAACCACGGCCGCTTCACAAAATTGCTACAATACTGCATCCTTTGTTCAAAACTTTACCGAAAATTCCTGCCAATGAGAGAAATGCTGCGTACCGTATGATAGACATCAAAATACGGGAAATGGAATTTGATATGGAAAAAATCGTAGAGCCTGTATTGAGAGATAAAACATACAAATTCAGTCTAGACTTTTTGAATGATTTCTGCGAAATCAATGGTATGATAATATGTTAATACTAATAAAAATTTATATAATAATTATTTATTATAAATAATGCAAAACTAATAATTTTGATTTGAATATTTTCAGAAAATACAAATAGAACAAACTCAAATATGAATGATGTTGAAATTGAAATTGAAAATTCTCAAAATGTCAACATGTATACAACAGAACTACAATCGTATTTAATGCAACCAGTCGACACGAAGAATTTTAAATTACTAGACTGGTGGAGATTGAATAAAAAGGAATTTCCACGATTACACAAACTATTTGTGAAATGTTCATGTGTTCCGGCTACTTCTTCTGTTTGTGAAAGTGAATTTAGCTACACTGGAATGGTCATCACAAACAGAAGAAGTAGACTTTTGCCATATAATGTTAACGAATTAATGGTTGCTCGAAACCAAATTTAATGTGAATTTTGTTGTTTTTTTTTAATGATGAAAAATGGTTTATGCCAATTTGGATATGAAAAATAAGTTTAGATTTCTTGTTCCGTTAAACTTTGTCGATTAAATTAAAATTTTCTAAATTAATTTACGTAATGGATTGAATTGATTACAAATTGTAATTTATAATTTTAAATATAAAATCATCAGAAAATTCTAAGCTCATTTTGTGTAAATAAAATTGAAAGGATAAAAATATCTTGATGCTGAAAAAAAAAAATTGTTTTGACATTTAATTAAATTTGGCACAATTTATATTCAATAAAAAGAAAGAATGAATTTAAACCCAGTATGAAAAAAAAAGGCAACCATAATGAATACCGTTTGGGTTAAGCAAATCGTTTGGGTTAAGCAAATCGTGAATGGTTTTTATTTAGATTTTGCTGCATCATTACAGTACAGTAACAAACATCATATATCAAACATGTATGATACAGATATGTTCGAAGCGAATTTAGTGACCGTCTTCCGAATCCGTGGACGATTCGTTCTTGGCATGCCAATGCTCATATAAATCCAATTCCAGGTGTATTGAAACAATCCATAGAAATTTTAGAAATGAAAGTGATGGAAAAAAATAGTGTAGGAGGCAAATTGATAGGAGGCTTGATTTTCGACGAAATGGATTTGCACAAATTATTACAATGGTCTAATAACGAAATGTTGGGATTTGAGAATGTTCCAACAATGGATAAAAAGAATGCCAAAATAGCATCTCAAGCCGTTTCGTGACATGAAATAATACGCGCTTCTTTAACCTACAATTTGAAAACATATCATATAATAAGGATTGTAAAAAGTAAGAAGAATTTTCAATATTTCTTTCCGCATCTTGAAACGATTTCATAGACTTCTCTGTGGTCTTCAATTTGTTTTTCAGTTTGTTTTTCGTTGGAAGAGTTGGCAATCTGATAGTAAAGCTACGTGCATTGACTGAAATTGCGTTGGCCTTCAATATGTTATCAACTCCTTTTAGCCAAATCAGGAAATTTTCGAATGAAGATAGTATCATACTCCATCCAGCATTTAATTTTCCATATTTCTTCGAATATTGTAGAGCCTAGAAAAATGTGAATTCTTTGAATAGTTTTTTTGTTTGAAAATATTCATTCCGCAATATTTAAACATACATAATAGGGTATAGCAATTTTATCAAAAATTGCAAAAAATAAATATGCTGGCATCATAACCTATGCAGGGGAGTCCCCTGAACACGAATCAATCAATAAAAGTCGAAAAAATTCATTTTCAGGTGCGCCGCCAGTTAGGCTCCATTTGTAAATGTTAAAATTAGTGATAAATCCTATTTTTCGCAATTATTAGTATCATTTTGACTGTCAAAACATTATTCTTTCAAAAAATCGTAATATAATTGGATAATCTATGGAATAATGATTTACGCTCAAATTTGGCAGTCAATTTGTGGTCAATTCTATCAAAAATCATTTTTCTCGTTGTTCTTTGATCAATAAGAAAATCTTTTTCTTTGATTGGAACTTTTGAATCATAATTGCAAACACAATTATAAATATCTTCGCATTTACATTTGCAAATATCAAATAAATGGTTTTCTTTTGAAGTCTTGTACTCAGCCATATTTATCGCAAAACTTGGTTTTTTGAAAGAATAATGTAATTATCAAATGTTTTGACAGTCAAAATGATACTAATAATTGCGAAAAATAGGATTTATCACTAATTTTAACATTTACAAATGGAGCCTAACTGGCGGCGCACCTGAAAATGAATTTTTTCGACTTTCATTGATTGATTCGTGTTCAGGGGACCCCCCTGCATAGGTTATGATGCCGGCTGAAAAAAAAAATTGGGTTTTGCTACACCCTAATGTTCATATGCCTTTATTTCTATCAAATCCTTTTGTAATGTTGATCCGTTTTCTTCATTTGACCGACCACTATCAATACATTATGAAGCGATGCCCTGAGCTGCCGTCATGTTTCTACATCTTACTACGCGACATTATAAAGCAAGTTATTAATTATTATTATTTATTATTTTTCATCATAACATACTTGAAAATTTGATAGCAGATAACACAC
Organism: Resseliella maxima; assembly: GCA_029041755.1. Lineage (NCBI taxonomy): Eukaryota > Metazoa > Arthropoda > Insecta > Diptera > Cecidomyiidae > Resseliella > Resseliella maxima. The sequence continues at coordinate 27,836 of JAQOWM010000900.1, forward strand.
ATCACCACAAAATACCCTCTAATCGCTCTAAAGGATCTTCATAAACTGATCTGTAAAGATATGTATAATAGAGTGGTTCGATTTCGAATTTGCTGTCGGCCCTAGCAATAACCTCTTGGAGAGATGTTACAGAGCACGGAACCATATCTGAAAAGAGGTTTTGAGTGTCATTTTGTTTTTCGCTCGACGGTTTTGTAAAATAAAATATGATGGAAAATAGGTGTTTTAACTTTGATTTCGAATTTTTTTTATTTTTTTCTCATGTTGCATTTGACTTTCGACATTAAAATTCAAGTTTTTTCGTGCATTTTTAGACCTTCTTTTCATTATTTAACAAAAAAAAAAAAAAAACATTTAAATGCATCAATGACAAAATGGTTCACACAATTTATGAGAAAAATGCAATAGATTTCACAGTTTCTGTTATTATTATTATTATTTTTTCATCTGTATTTGATACAAAATTGTTTCTGTACAAAATTTTCATTTCAATTGAGTGAATATTGGTATTGGCTGAAATCTTTTTTCGAATTAGTTTTGGGTAAAATTTTCCGGGAAGACAAGGTTGTTATGATTTTTTGAGTGCGGCTTTTTTCACTTACAAGTTGTGTTGATATGGCGCTTACAATTTGAATTGACCGTTCGACGGCTTGCTTGTATATCGGTAATCCTTTTACAGCATTTAATATTCAATTATCGGACGTCTCGATACAGTTATTGAGCATTTCTTGTGGAACCTTCTGAGTGATCGGTGGATCTACATTCTCAAGATTTACCATGTCGTAGTACTTTTGTTTTAAGTGAAACCCTTTTCTGAAATAACATACGGTTAATTTCCAAGAGATTTACTTTTTTTTCTTATCTCATTGATCCTGTTAGTTTCTCCGATAGCGATTCTTTGGCCCAAATTCTTGACTAGCCGACGAAATTTTCACACTGTGTGTGCATGCACAAATTCAATACAGCACGCACACCTCTGTGTGCGATGCACAAATGCTTGGATTTTTTAGGTGCACACACACTACCATAAAATCACATTGCTATTATGATTTTTGACTTTTCTATAGGCATGTGCGCACACTTGTAAAATAGAAGCAAATGTGCGTCGCACAATTTGATGTGCGTACTGTATTGATTCTGTGCAAGCACACACAGTGTGAAAATTTCAGCTCTGCTGACGACGCAATCGACTCACGAGTGTTGAATTACCAAAATTGAGTCGAATTTTTCCACCTTTTGTCAATTCGGATGGAATCTACTTACTTTCGGAAATTTTCCTGTTGTTAGATGATAACCAAATCTCTCATCTAATAAAGAAGGCAATCGACTCAAAAATTCTCAAATTTCTTATTGAAATTGATTGGTCTCACTCTTGCTAAAGAATTTTATCGTTTCACCGAAAATCCAAATAATCCAGAATTGAAATACGTGCTGTTTTAAATTTTCTCTTTCTCTTGAAAGATTTATTTAACACGTGGTTTTAATTTGTTTTAAGTACAAATTTACATAATAGTATCTAATTTACAATTAGACCAAGTGTAGGTGATTTTGCGACCAATCGCTTCAGAATTAAATTACAGAATGTTCTTTTCATATTTCTTTCTTCACAATTTCACTTCTCATAATTCATCGATTCGCTTCATTCTGTCAATTTTTCAGAATGGCTTATTTACATTTACTACAATCGGTCACCATCTATCGTCTTTAAACAAAATCGGTAATTCAGATCAACGTTTTAGACTAAATTGTTTTTTTCTATTGATTTATTCATTTTAAACCAGAACACTTTTCAGCACTGAAGTCGATGGTTGATTTGATGAATTTGCGCATGACGCTTTGAAAAAAGCATTATACACTTTTTGTGATTAATCGAGATACAATACTACAACATGCAAATACACTGACAGCTGATCTATGGACCATTCACAATACAAACGAGAACTTGTATATTTGTGAAATGTGTTTGTATGTATTGTCAATTCTATGATCGCAATTTACCAACAGTGATTTGAGTGAAAAAAAATGCGCATTTTATCAAAACGAACATACCAGATGAAATGGCATGTAAAATCCTTCACCAGAATTGAAAAAAAAAAATTTTAGGTTTTTTTCGATCTTCAGCGATTTTCGATTACTCACAATAGAATGTTGTATGAAAACAATGGAAAGCCATTGGATGTATTTGTTCGTTGTATTTAACGGACTCACGACAACGAATATTTCTTGTTATCGGTTATGGATGCTTGTTACAAAAAAAAATTAATTCACAAATCGAAGAAACATACTCGTTTTTATAAGTACGCCAAACATACAAAATACATACTCTTGTTTAACTATTTTCAAGTAGAGTGAAACTTACTCTTATTTTATAAACGAATCGATCAGAATACATACTCTGAAGTTCCGGTCATTCGTGCAATGGTTTCAAAATTATTATTACTCTCATATCGTAATGAAATTATGCGTCCTTTTTGGACATCTTAGAGTTTTTTTGTCGGTCATTTCGTGTAAAACAATCCATAATAAATAAAATGTAAAAAAATCAGAGCAAATGTATTATTATATGCATCAAAAAGTACTAAAATGGAATGAAATCAGAGTTTTGGGACTTGCATAAACAATAAATGTTACCGTTATATAGTGACAGAGTTTCCATTGCAAAACTGTATGTATGATAACATTGCCAATATTCTGCAATAGCTTAGTAATAAGATCGACAGAGAGGGATTGATTGATCGATCCTTTTCTGGTCATATTAAGCATATCTAACATCATTTATTGAATATAACCAACACAAAGAAGAATTATCGTAACATAATGTAGCGATCACAATGTTTTGTAAGCATGTGAATGTAGTAGGGCATCAAATATACACAATACAAAAATATTGCGCACAATTTATCTCACACTGAGCATTGCAATGGTAAGACAAGCGTATGGATGAAAGAGATAGAAACAGGAACATATTTTTGTCACCGACTATACATATAGTATGTGTTAGAGTACATTGAATATATGTTTCGTTCATATATATTTGTCTCACTCAATACTCATGCGTATGCGAGTTTTCTTGTGCACGAACAACTGTGACTCTGTATATTTCCAGATGTGTATGTGTAGTTTTGCGTTAAGCGAGACAAATGCTTTGTTACAATAATAATACGATACTGCAAAATGTAAATCTGTAGACATAGACGCTGGTGCCTAGGGGAATTTATCTATTCGAAAATAACCTTATTCGTTTAATAATGGATTAAAAATTTTATTTATAAGAATTATTAGAAAAATATTAGAAAAAATTGAAAAAATTAGATAAAATATGGCAGAATAATATTCTCATAAAGAAGTAATAAGTTTTGAAAATGAAGGAAGATTTTTAAAAAAAGTTTTTTTTTTTGAGAATTTTGGGGAAAAAATTTGGGGCCGTTATTAATATTTTCCCCCGAAATATGAAAATATATTAAAAAAAAAATGGGAAATTATATAAATCAATAATAACACCCACCGCTGGTGCGGTAACACATCTATCTTTCATTCGATTGAAACACATCATCCATTTGTACGCTTTATACATGGATCTGTGTGGTACAGTATGAAATGATCCAAGCTTATGTGCCAATCCTTCTTTCTCGTCAACGTAACAACGATCTTTACATGATTTATTATAGCATGCACATGCGATCAAATTTTCCTTATTTTGAAAATCATTTTTGTTGTTTCAGTTTTTGTATTTTCACCGAACCATGTGATTGATAAAGAGACGTCCAAAACTGTTTGAGATGCATCGTTAATGGAATTGTTTTCTTTATTTAAAATAACTTTTTTGCTCCTGCATGCGTTCAACGTATTGCGTTGATCTTGATATGTTTTTAATATTTGAATTAAAGTGTGCTTTAATGTGCTTCCAATTAGCTGTTATTTGGCTGTAGGCTTCTCTCGCGTGGATGGCCAAGTTAATTTGAACAAGTTAATTTGAACAATGGATGACACGATGACGATATAAAAAGCGATTTATTTCCTTCGGAAATTTCCATCATGGATCCGAAACGTTTTTCTACTGAATCTAACAATGAATCCCGCATCTTTTCTCCATGCGTGGTGCTAAGCATGGAGCATGCCAAATATTTTTTCATCGAATATAACGTTGGGAGAATATATCCAATACAGGAGTGTTTGTCTCATTGCAAAATGTCCAAGCCATTTGCTTGCAGTCATGACTGTTGAATAATCACTTAAAATTTCATAGCAATTTCCTTGTTAAGTGTCGTGCAAAATATATTGAATTTTTCTTTGAGTTGGAGCACAACGTTCACGACATCAAATAATGAATTCCAGCGGGTATCGTTAGGTTGAACGAGCATGCGTTCAAATGTAGATTCACAAATTGACTTTGCTACAGAGCTTTTATTTGTGAGTCTCTAAATTCACTTCAATTTTCTCAAACAGCCATTCAGGAGTTTTGAAATGTTCGTTGGTAAATTCTTGTAAAAGTCTCTTCCAGCAACCAAAATAATATGTGAGCAACATCGCATTTGTTTCGTCAAAACAACTTCATCTCCAATAGTAGAATGATATGCACTCTTTGTCGCCATTTTGAAAGCTTTAAAAGCTCGCTGAGCTTTCAAGCCGGCGGCACAGAGTGCTTCTCCTATCTATGCAGCGTGTAGATCAAGCAGAATTGACCCCAGTATAGAGTAAAAACTATCGCCATCTAGTCATCGAGAATTCACTATGACATGTTTTCTTACGAATATAACACTCAAATATTTTTTGTTTTTATTATTTTTTTTTTTCAATATTTATTCAAACGTAATTGTTTCCCTAGGGGAATGGAACTATTTGCGAATGAACATTTTTTCATATATTTGTATATGCAATTCAGTGGAAAGGTTTGAAATTCGTTTTAAAGTGAAATATTCGCAGAAAATTCGCAAATTTTGTCAATATATAATGCAAGATACACAAAGCAGGAACGAATTACAAAAACAACAACGTGTGTATGCATCAATGAAGAATGAAAAGAGAATGAAGGATGTGACAAGAGCACAGTCTTCTTGAGTTACGATCTGAGTAATTATTCGTATTAATACGTAGATTATTCGCAAATTCGCTGGATATTTGATTGATTCGATGCATCAGTAATTATTCGAAAAGAAATGTTGTATTTGTTCGAGTTCAAAACCCCTAGTTGTTTCCTCAACTATTTTTTTTTCTTTCAAACTAATACTAATATACAACAAAACAGAAGATGTAAACAATGTAAAACAATATCGAAATGACTCTGTCAGTAGTATGAAGTTGATTGCTCTACAGATTGTTATTACACGATGAAGCATTTTGAGTTATGTTCATTTTCAATAGCTTCGATCGATAGATGGCGTTAGTAGTTCCGTTTTTCAACATTGCTATATTAAATACATTGGGCTAATATAGCCTGGTGTAGATAAATTAAAAATTTGATTTTAATTACAAATATGCATTTATACAGTTATTGATTATTGGCGTATAATGTACATACGTGTAACTTAAATTCGATACAATGCGAAACATGTGAAAAGTGAAATGTAAGATTGAACAATGAATTAAAGTTAAAATAAAAGTTTTATTTTATTTGCGCGCTGTTTCGCATACAATTTATAAAAATTTTTCTGTTTGTTGATTGTTCACTTTTTCGAATTCTTCTTATGTGCTAAGTACCTCAGTAACATCATTTTCATTTTCAACGTTTTCGGTAGTAACGTTTTCGGCAGTTTTTGTCTTTTTTGGTTTGGCTTTTTGTACACTGCCGCCGCGTTTCTTTCCACTCGTACTCGGAGAGGGTGCTGCAGGTGCTGAGGAAGTAGTAACGCTATTTCTGCGTGCTACTTCTTCAACACATAATTTAAAAAACTCATTGAAATTAGTTACGATTTCAATCATAACTAAATCGCAACTATTTTCAATTTCTGCGAGAGTACTTGCAGCTAACATAATCAGCTGCACTCTTTTGAATGCAAGCGTTGAATTTGCTTTCGATATCGGGTGTTATTTTTTTAATGGCCTTGATATAAGCCACGATATATGCCTCATTCTTGAGTAACTCAAGAACGGAAGTCATGGCGATCATGGACCTTTCACCCTCAATATTATCGATCTGATAGCAAATGCTAGCGCCCATACTCTTTTTGCTGATGTTCAGAGCTAGGTAGTCATTACCCATTTCTTCAGAAGTTCCGTGGAAAAATGTTCAGGAGCTAAGTGGCAATGCCATTTAGCTAGCTAAATAAATAAATGAATCGTTAATAAACTTTGGATTTATTCGATGTACAACAGACGAATGTCTATATTACAAAAATGATTCAAACAATGAATGGTGTTTAGTATTAATATATGTAGATGATATTACAGCGACTAACGAACAGAAAAAGACATATCATCCACATTCAAAACAAAGAGTATAGGAGAAATAAAATACTTTCTTGGACTACAAATTGAAAATGAAAATGGAATCTATTCAATTAATCAAAGGAAATTTATCAACAAAATAATAACAAATTACGGATTTGAAGAGGGTAAAACTGCAAAAATACCAATACATTCATCATATGAACGAAATCAAACGGATGAAGAACAGCTTGAATTAAATGAAAAATATCAATCTTTAATTGGATCACTATTATATATTGGATTAAACAGTAGAGCAGATATATCATCAAGTATATCTTTACTCTCGCAAAAAATTACGAATCCAAATAAATATGATTGGAAACAATTGACACAAATCATCAGATATCTAAAAGGAACAATTGAGGAAAAATTATTTTTAGGAATAAAAAATGATAAAGATATATCTAAAGAAAATAAACTAGAAGGTTATGCAGATGCGAGCTGGGGTGAATGTAAAATGGATGGAAAATCACAAACTGGTTATGTTTTTAAATTGAGTAATAAGTTGGACAAGTAATAAACAAAAATTTACTGCTTTATCATCAACCAAAGCAGAATTAATAAGTTTGGCTGAAGCAACAAAAGAAGTAATTTGGATTAAAAATCTATTAGAAGGAATTGATCAAAAGTTAAACTTACCAATTACAATTTACGAAGATAATCAAAGTGTTCTAAAGACAACAAAATCAAATCGAACAAAACACATAAATGTGAAATATCACTTCATTCAAGACTATACAAACAATGAAATAATCAAATGTGCCTACTATTCAACTGAAAAAATGATTGCAGATTTATTAACAAAACCTCTGAATAGAATCAAATGGAAACAAATCAAAGTAAACTTAGGTTTACATAAGTAAAAACAAAAGGAGAAAATTTAATCACTTGACGATAATAAGTTGAAGCAAGAAGATCAAAAATAATAATAAAAGGCAAATTCAAACAATGGAAAATAAAATACAAAAACGCAAATCAATTGAATGGAGAAATAAAAAGAGTGAAATTTTTATTTATTGGAAGGAACACGAACAACTCTATGGAAGAAATCAATTCAGCAACAATGTTCATTTCAAATGGCAAACAATCAAAAAGGAAGATGAGTGGAAAACGGATGAATATGATGTCATTGAATCAAAATTCAGAAATAAAAATAAATAAAAATCACGCTAACTTAAATTATGATCTACATACGTTAATACAATTCAAAACTGTAAAGAGCGTCACAGTAGTGCATACCATTGAACGCGATTTTTTTGAACTGTCAGTATCCAATACCAACATGAAAAAATATAACTACAATATGTAAACAAACTGTTTTGAAAATGTTCGTTAAATTAGAAAATGTCTAAACGATTATGCTATTGTGCAATTGATAATTGTGAAAATGCTGATGGGACATTTTCACATAATATCCAATTTAATCGGTGAGTTTTAATTGGTGCATTTTATTAGTGTTTGTGTCATTCTTTTCTTCATTCACTTTAAGAATGCCATTGGAAGGAAATGTGAGAAAAAAATGGCTACAAATAATAGAAGGCCAACAATCGATCCAAAAATTACTTACATTTACGTATGTAAACGTTTGCTCGCTGCATTTTACTGCTGAAAATATTTTGTAAAACAAAAAATTGAAAAGTGGTGCTATTCCATCGATTTTCAAATCTCAAATTCAATCGTAAGTTATTATTATATTTTTTTACACTTCCACACACACGGAATAAAATTTGAGATTTTTGTGCAAAGAAATTTTTTTTCGCAAAAATAAATTTTTTTGTATGGAATTTTGAGAAATCTCAACAATCGAAAAAAAAAATTTTTATTCCGTGTGTGCACTTTGGTGAAATTGGTGATTCTAAATATTGCGCTAACTTGAAATGTTCTTGAATGATGAATGTTAATTAAAATGTTGATAGTTTTAGAGAATATGAAAGAGTTGAACAACCAGCATCAATCGATGCGTTGGATCATGATATCACGTTGGAACAGACAAATAATAAAAAAACAAATTCAAGTGCTGTTTGCTTTTGCGAACACGAAGGTAACCAATATTACATACCTTGACTTAAGTGAAATTTTCTTTATTTATATTTAATCATAAAATTGTCGAATAAAATTTCAGATAATGGTGCATCAATCTGTTTGGAAGATAATGATAGAAACCTGAATCTTTTTGTTGACGAATAAACCGCGAATATTCAAATTTCATAACATTTTTTCAAATTTTTCGATTTTGATGCGGATATACGGTATTTGAAATTGGATAAATTCCCCTTGGATATTTTTAATTCAAATATTACTGAATCCACGAATCAATTCAAAAGTACTTTGAGCAGAAAGAATGCTTATTCCATATTTTCATTCCTTGATGTAGCGATCGAATACTTTAAATCATTGACTATATATGGTAAAAAAATTGTGGACACAAATAAGCGAACTGGACTTAAAGGCTTCATTATTAATATCATAAATCTGAAAAGCATTTACGATATGTATATCATATACTATATTAATTTCGATGCTGTAGAAGCAGAAAAAATGTTTAACACACAAATGGATGACGAAAGATTTGAAGAATTGTTAGAAACAGAAAATACAGAAGAACCAAAAGAACCAGAAGAACCAGAAAATAAATTGAATGCAAAAGATTTTTTATTGGATTGTGGAGAAGAAGCCACTATTGCTAAAATTGGAGGTTTGGTCGAAAAAAAGATTTCAGAAATAGGTCGTTTCGATTGCGAATGTAAACATGTGCTTCATCGTAATGACAAAGTCAATGATTCGCTGCTTCCTGAAAATAATTACATACCATGCGTCAGTACAGTTTATGTATGCAAGATTGAAAATGCATGTTTCAACAAATACCGAAATGAGATTAATTTCAACTATGAAAAACTTATCGACGAAATCATGGACTCAATTAGCTTAAGCAATGTTTTCAACAATTATTTTGAATGCGAAAAAACCCACAAAACTGGTTTTGTGCTTTATATTATAAAAGAGTACATTCGCTTACAGGCAACATATATAGCAAAAAAGCTTACACTTATCGAACAAAAAAATTTTATGTCGAAAGCAATTGAATAAAAGAATTCATTTTCTTGGACTATAGCTAACGTTCTGAAATAATTTTTTTCATTCAGATCACTAAAAACATAATAAGTCAAATAATTCGTCGAAAAAAAACCAAACACTTGTATACAAATTATTTCAAGGCTTTTAAAACTAAAGATATTGTAAATTCACTCGATTCACTCGCAATATAGATATGGTTTTTTCATTTCAAACGATGTTTCAGCATTATTTAAGAATTTCAGTGCACAGAAATACGAGGGACAAATCTTAAATATTTCACAGTCATGGTTTGTATGCATTAAATGTAAATATAATAAAAAAAAAATAAACATTTTATCATCGCTCTTATTGTATTCCATACAAACACATCAAGAATCCAACATCATTGCTTCAACTAAGAGGAAAAAACATTATATGGACATCAATACAGTTTGTTTTTTCGTTGGTAATTTGAGACCTTTCGAAACTATACACACAGAAAGTGAAAATGAGTTTATATTATTATGATGCAACATGGAATCGTTTAAAAATGTCAATATGTTGGATTAACCAATATTTATAAACAAAATAAATAAACAAAGCATTGTTCTCGAATCATGTCGACGTTCTTGATCAATTATTCATTATTTGAATTTCTCAAATTAAAACTGATACTTTGACCGACTATTGAAACAGTGTTTTCATTCGATGGTTGTCGTTGAAAATGGCACGTACAAAGAAACAAGCAAAGAAAAAGGTAAAAATACCAACGAAATCCAAAGCATCCGAAACAAGTGTAGCTTCGAAAGATCTAAAGCCTCATAAGTGTACTCACGAAAATTGTGCAAAAAAGTACACATCAATTTCGGCTCTAAACAATCACATACGAAACAAACACGATGATATCCATTGGAAGTGTCCTTTCTGCGATGAAGACCAGGTCTCTAAAGACAAACACAACCTGCATATCGCAAGCATCCAAATCAGTGGAATTTAAACATGAATTTGGATCGAAACCAATATCGTAAAAAACAACTCACAACCAAAGCGAAGGAAGCCAAGATCGTATTCCAGCAAAACATCGTCGATAAACAATAAACAATCATGCGTTTCAAAACTAGCTTAATTACAGCAAAGGAGAAAATCCGTAAATTAAAACAAAAGTTGAATGATGCCAATAAGAAATTAGCAGAGCTTGGTCAACCCGAAGAAGGTGAATGTGAAATCAATGATTTCGAAAATACTGATGAAGATAGCAACGAGGCTTCAGAAACTGATGACGATGATTGTATGAGCGAACGAGAATCTGAAAATGAATAAAATTGTATAGAAATTCAATGAAATTTAATATTACTCATAAAAGATCTGGTGAAATTACGGACACATTTTTTTCAATTGAAATTCTACGTAAATAAACGAATATGATTTTGCATAATTAAACAATTCGAGTTTGTCAACGATTATAAATTAATGTATTTTCAAATTTTAAAATGAAATAAATGTTAAAGAAATAACGAAAATTAAAAGTATTCAAAATATTGGAAAATCAGTTCATTTCAGTCCATATGTTTCTGTAGTTTAGTTAGCTATGCTGTTCATTTTTTTATGAAGGAATGTGTGATTTGAATTTTCTTCATTTGTATACGATTATTCGAATATTGGCCATAATTGAGTTGAAAAAGTTTCAGATGGCCGACGACCTCTGATTTTAAATGGTACGATTGGTGGGATGATTCGAGCATTTGTTTGATTCATGTTGTTTTCATTTGCAATTGGAATGGGTATGAATTTTGGGTTTGTATCATCGGCAGAAACATCATTGTTGTCGAAATTCGATTCATCGTTTTTGATTGCTTCAACTACCATTTCAATGTCACCATAAGAATCAATGTTGCAACTCTATTATAAATAGAATAAAAGTACATATTGGAACATTTGTAATATCACCAAGTAGAAAAAAACCAAAAAAGGATATAAAATATAAACAGATAAATATGAAAGTTTTTATTACATTTTCATTGTTTGCGTGATCGAAATTTTCTGTGACCATTTCAACTTCACAATTGGCTTCAACATTACCAACTTCCAATCCATCAATATTGATCTGATATGTAGAAATCAAAAATAAGAAACATCACCAATTTTACCAGTAAAAAAAAAAATAATAATGTGTAAACATTACCCACTGCCAATCCATCAGTATTGAACTAATGAAAATCACCAATTTCATCAGTAAAGAAAATATAATGGTAATAATTTTTTTTATTCATTTAATCTTTGAATTTTCCGAACATACCTCGTCTGTTTGAGTATCAATTGGTGTCATGTTGACCTCTTCGAGCTCAATTTCACCCATTGCCATATCTTCATCATCAGAAGCATTGTCCAAGTTCGCCAATTGTTGCAAACCAAAATGTTGCAATATTTCTGTTCGGCCGAGCAATCCTCGTCCATTATTCACACTGGATTGTGTTGCACCAACTGAAAATCATCGTTTTGGTGGTGGCTTAGATGGTTCCACATTTGGTGGCAAATGGTTTGACGGTGCAACATCGATCGATTCTCGGCGAGAAATGCGTCGAGGTGGACGTGACAATGCCGTTAGAGCTTCAGCATGTGGATTGACCGAAATTCCAATGGAAAAATTATACAAATCGTAGCTTTGATGGTGTGTAAGTCCTGATGCAAGGCAATTCGCAACATACGACGTGTAACTTAAAAAAAACATGGAAAAAATGATAAATTTCTTGATTGAAGACACATTTCCAAAAATTTCAAACGTTTTTGTACAAAATCACCAATTTCAGCAGAAAAAAGAATACAAAAAAAAAATTTCCACACCTTTTTTCAAGGGGCGAATTACTACTGAAAATCAATTTTCAGTACTTTTCAGTACTTGCAAATCTCTTCAATACGTGTCAGTATTTCAGTTCAATTTTCAGTGCCTGACAGATTCACGGCATTTTATGCAATCATTTTGCATTAGTACGTGTCATTAATGAAATCGCACACAAATAGAGAACGCGAAAATGTACGATGTAATAAATGCATTTTTTTTTTTTTTTTTTTTTAATTTAAAATGAATGAAAAAAAATTGACAAATATAAAAGAATACTATAGTTCAAAATGATTTCATTTCTACGAAGGGAGAGTTTTTCTGAAATAAAATTATAAAAGTTTATGAACATATTTGAACAACTAATCGAAAAAAAAATTCCATGAAAGAGAAAAAAATGTTTGTTAGAAATTGATAATTTGCGATGATTTTTAATCATAAACATTAATAGACAAACATTCACATTGAATGTAAATTCGACTGATATTTTGACAGGTACTGAAAAATTGCTTTCAGTACGTTTCAGTATCTTTCAGTAACTGTCAGTTTTTTCAGTTCATTCAGTAGTAATTCGCCCCTTGCCTTTTTTAGTGTGGAAAAACAAACACTTTTAACAAAAATATATACTTACCTCGTTGCGCTTAACTTATTTTAATTATTTTTCCCATATTTTCAACGAAAAATATATGTGTGCAGTTTTTAATAAAATATATAAAAATATATATATAAATATACAATCAGAAACGATCATCAAAAGCGAATGTAAGGTTAGAATTGAAATTACGTTAAAACAGTTTAAAATTTAAAAATGACAGTTCAACCAACACAACAAAGAAAAAGACAAACGATTTGCAGTGATTTGGCATCGTTTGTTCTGAATACAAAAACACGTATTTTTCAGTATTTTTTGCTAAATTGCGTTCTTTTCATATTTTTTTATTTTACATTTTTTTCTACATAATAACATTTGACACTATTTTCATTCATTTCATTTTGTATACTTTTCTCAACTTTTCTGTGATAAACAAAATAGCCGATATATAACATTAGACGTATTCATTTCAGTGAGTCGTATATGTTTTGACCTATGAATGTGAGTGACACAAAACACGAACGGCACAGACAATGACAGAACGGCACAATTCACAACGACAAATGGTGAACAGCAACAAAGACAAAAACCGAGACAAGGTCAGGAGAAAAAACAAAAAAAACGGCAAGTAAAAACAACAACATTTAAAACTAACACAAACTAACACAAACAACAAAACAACAAATAAATTACAAAAAATATGAAAACAATATGGAAACAATAAAAAAAACATTATAAAAAATATACAAAAATGCAAGACAAAAATAGAACACCAACAAAATGTGACGCTCACTAATACAAACATACACACAGCCAAAACGCTCATTCATTCTCAAACATATATTCACTCAACCGCATTCATAATTTCAAGCGTACACAGGCACAACGATTATTCGGTTTTCACTCATACTCTCACTCACATACAATAGCAGTTCACTCAATCGCAATCATTCTGTCAAGCATACACAAACATACAAACGATTATTCCATTTCAATCATGCTCTCACTCATACACAAGCAAATAGCCATTCACTCAGTCGCAATTATACGTTCACGCATACAAACATACGGCATCCAAACGCTCAGTTTCACTCTTATTCATTCGTTTGAAGAATGAAATAGAAGCAAATGCAATAGAAGATTGCAAACCTCGTCGTGCTCATTCTATTGCATGCGTTCTTACCTGAAACTCGGCTATATAAGGCCGCCCGCTGTGACTGAGAGCATCATTCGTTTATGACTCGGCGTAGAACAAACATCTCTCTTGAGCCTCTCAGTAGATCAAGAGTAAATCGAGACTTTTAGAATAGATCGATAAATACTCAAGCCTTATGATAGATTGAGCTACACACTGAACATTTATTGTAAGTGTAAAGACAAGACATCCATTGATTGTCAATAACTATTGTCGACTGGCATAACCAACAGAGCGAAAACTGCATGCATACAATCGTATGACGTCATTCTTTCTTTCATTTCATACCGACATTTAATCCGATTTCTTGTACTCTGTTCAATTTCGTCAAATGTTTTTTTACTACATTTGGGCGCATTAAACTCATTTTATTTTTTTGCTCTTACAATTTGCCTACATTAAGGCGTTTGTGAGTAAGCAATCTTTATCATATGTATACAGCTGCGCTGTTGCATTTCAAAAATTTCAGCGATTCAGGCGTTTTTAATAAATTGGGATACGCAAGAGAGTGGAGCTGCTTACGTATCACTGAAGCAGAGTTTGATGTGTGGTCAGCCCTTGAGTTGCCAGCCGGCCATTTTGTTGTCAAATTGATGACGTCAGTCATACACAAAACCTTCAACAGCAATTTTTTTTTGTTTCTCAAAAATTCAAAACCTTTCAACATCAATTTTCCCAAAACTTTCAAAACCTTCCAACATCATTTTTTCCCAAAATTTACAAAACCTTTCAACATCAATTCTCTGAAAACTTTCAAAATCTTTCGACATCGAATCACCAACAATTTTCAAACCTTTAACGTCAACCTTAACTTTCAAAACCTGATCGATTCAACAACAATTAACCAGTTTTCCTCTCCTCACCTTTCGTATCATCCAATAGACATTCATATACACACTCACCAACACACACAGGCACTCGAAAATTATAGACTCATATACACGTGCACACACACACACACACACACACATACGCATTCACACTCACACAGGCATTCGAACATACACTCACATCCATACACAAACAATCGAACAACACACACTGTACGCACACAAGCATTCAAAATACATACGCACACATTCACAAGTAAATACATTAAGCACATTTTCTCACACATCCTTACACACTTACACACACATTGACACACATTTATACTCATTCATTAAAATCGTAGTGTCAAAGAAAACAGTATATGTAGAATTTATTGTTGAGAATACATTGAAATGTATACAATATTAGCGATGTATGATTATGATTAAAAGAGAGAATGTTGAATCAAAGTAATCATAACTTAAATAATCAATCTAAGTTAACATTGAGATTATAAAAGTATAAAAGAACACGAATTAAATAAAATAAAGTTAGTTGAATTACAAAGTTTAAACATATTAATTCACTTTAACATAAATCACATTGGGCCAGGTTGGGACCACCTGCTCCTCAGGATTCACTTCCCGCCAATGACATCTGTTATGGCTTATGATATTTTTGTATTGTTTTGTATCAATATCACTTTCGTGTGTGTATGAATACAGTTTACCTAGAAACAAAAAT
>JAQOWM010000739.1:0-40714 GCA_029041755.1 Resseliella maxima
GTTTTGCTACACCCTAATGGTTATAGATTGAGAGGAGAGACCTTAAAATATACCAGAGAATATATTTGGCTCCGCTCCGCAGCTCAGCTCTTCAAGAGCGGCTGCCGAGAGTTGCTCTTGTAACGTATATACGAATCTTCTCATCTTACCGTCTGATTTTTAGTATTGTGTAGTGTTTTTTCTATTCTCTTTTGTGCGGATGTTCTTTGATTCTATTTTGCTAAACAAATACACATAAATGTTACTGTAAAACTAAAAATCGTATGGTGAGATGGTTTTAAACTGCCGTACGAGTTAGTCAATTTACAATACTGAAATCGGTATCAGAGTATGCTGAGATATTTGAAAGTGCACTTACAAACAATAAACTATATTTATGTTCTTCGCTTAGGTTCTGTGCGATCCCTTTGTCTGTTATGTACGCTTCGTAATAAATAAATGTAATATTCGTGTATATGTACATTATAAGAGCAGCTCTCGGCAGTCGCTCTTGAAGAGCTGAGCTGCGGAGCGGAGCCGAATATAT
This sequence comes from Resseliella maxima, assembly GCA_029041755.1. Lineage (NCBI taxonomy): Eukaryota > Metazoa > Arthropoda > Insecta > Diptera > Cecidomyiidae > Resseliella > Resseliella maxima. The sequence goes on from JAQOWM010000739.1 coordinate 527, forward strand.
TCTCTGAAATATACAAAATGCTATAATGAATACAAAGATTTCTGTATATTTTTTTTGTTTTGTAAACTAAACAAACCTGAAATGTTCGAATTCAGGGCATTCAAATTCCAAAATTCCCAATCTTTCGGAAACCGAGACAATTCGTTGTCTACTGCATAAATGGGAATTTCTGATTTTGGATAAGAAGTTTCTGACCTCTTTTCTAAATTACTCCAAATAAAATCAGCAATCTCGATATCTGTCAAATAATCGGGATGTCTACCGTATTCTGCCAATACATACTGACCATATTTTTCGATAGCATTCATGGCAGAAATACGGTATTCTCCGAGTGACATTTTCACGGCTTTATCATTCATTAACTGGTATATTCCAGAATGTGCCCCTAGCTTTTCAACATTTTGTACATTGCAATGAAGAGATTCATATTGCTTTGATACTTCAATCGGCTTCACTCTCATTTTGGATCGGGCTGGCAATTTCAACAAGACAACGCTCCAATTCATGTGGCCAGGTCAACTTTGGCCAATTTTGAACAGCGTGGAATCAAACTTTTCACAATCGGCCGGCCAAATCACCAGATATGAACATCATCGAGAATGTCTGGTCAATGTTAGCAAGAGAAGTCTACAAAGAAGGCCGGTAATACAACAACAAAGATGAATTGACGGCGGCCATCGAGGCGACTTGGCGAAACATACCACAGGCCAAAATCGAATCACTGTATGACAGTCTACCGCGTCGAATCATCACATTACATAATGCCAAAGGTAAATGGACCAAATATTAACCGGATTTTTTGAGAAAAATACATTTGTTTCGTTCGAAATGTCAAGTGTCGGTAAAATTAGTTCGCACTTTTTGGGAACAAAAAATCGAAAAATAGAAAAAAATACCATAAATACAAATTGTGTTTAGATAATATAGTTTTTGTGATATTTCAGTAAATAGCTTGTAATAAAATTGCAATGAAAAAAAAAATAGAAATCTTTTCATTTTGTGAAGATATTTTCAAAAATGTGAGTGTCGGTAAAATTAGTTCGCGCAGTGTATGTATTTATTTCGCTCACTGTCTGTAAATTTCTCTTTAAATATTGTGGCATCATCTCATTGTTTATTTTATATAATAATATTAATGTGTTGAATGTGAGCTTTTGTCTAACCAATTACCATATCAATCAAGTCTGTGATTTTACATAGAACGAATTTGCGCATGTGATGGTCAGCTCCACTCAGTAATCTACTGTGTCGTTTTTATTTCTCTAAAGTTTCAAAACATGGAATTTTCATATTCAAATCTCAATTAAAATAAATGTAAATATCCAATTATTTAGATAAAATTTACAAAAACTGAGACACTTTATTGTCTCACACCATTTTTGAGACAAATAGTGTCTCAGTTTTGTTAAATTTTTTTTTGTGTGTGTGAATCGGCAAATATTGCCGTGATTGCATAAATTTAATGTGAATTTCGGTGAAAAAGGTCATACAACGTCACCTTACGCTCTATACTTACAATTTAAATTATTTTGTCAAGATGCATGCATGTAGAAAGTGGCGACGCTCGTGTCCTTTTTTCATAATAATCATAATATCTGACATTATTTTCACCGAAAAATTTGAAACCAAATCTCAAATTCTTATTCTTGTTTATGTACTCAATGAAAATCGAATAGGCAAAACCAAAAATAAATGTTGTAAATGAACAAATTCACTTTTTTGCTCTTGTTATAATGTTGATTTACCGAATTTACTTTGCCATCAATATTTTTTTTTTCTTTTTTTTCCTTCGTTTCGTTTTCTATTCCCTTTGTTTCGCTTATAATTTTTTCCATAATTATGATAAAAAAAATTAAAATGAAAAACCAAAATTTAATGATAAAATTTGAGTTTTATATGGTAAATAATATTAAATGTTCAATGCATAGCTGATTTTATATGGAAATGATTATTGAAAATCTTGATGGCAAAGTAAATTTGTTAAATCAACATTATAACAAGAACAAAAAAAGGTAAATTTGGTAATTCGTTTATTTCCAAAATTTATTTTTGTTTTTGCCCGTTGGATTTTGCGTGAGCATATAAACAAGAATAACAACTTGAGATTTGATTTCATATTGTTCGATGAACACATTTAAAAAAAAATGTAAAGAAATAACTTCAGATATTGTGATCATGAAAAAAGGACACGAGCGTCGCTACTTTCTACGTGTATGCAACTTGACGGAAAATTTTGTAACTGTCAACTCACGTTGAGGTCATAATTTAACCAATACCACAAATATTTTGTTTTTTTATAAATACCGAATAAAAGACCGCAAATGAAGCAAATTTTTTAAATATAACTGCAAATTTTCAAATAAGCAAATGGATATTTCCCCGTAGAGATAAACGATTGAAAATTACCTTTCCGTCTTGTGTGCGCTTTTTTAATACTTGTTCTATACTTCATAGGATTCATCACCCATTATTTTTGTCGATGGGATGAGATCAATTGTATAAAATGTAAACCAATTAAATATTTTGCGCTATTTTGAATTCTCAAGTTGTCACAGAAAACCATAAAAAAAAAACTTATTTCAGTAATCTGGATATAAATTCAGTGACAATAACACACTTGCAATGACATTTCAGTTTGAACAGTAGTCCATACTGTCATCGACTGTCAACCCGCAATATTTGTGATTTGAAATACAAAATATTATTGTTTGGCGTTGTTTCAATTTTGCGCAATTTTAATTCTTAAAAAAATTCCAGAAAGAAGAAATTAAAAATAATATTGATTAAAACGGGTTTAAACTGTAAACTGTTTAAACATCAACGTTGGAAGAGGCCATGGCAAATTGCTCTCTGATTCCATTTCAAAAGAGCGGCTGGTAAGCTGATTGTTTTTAATTTAGTTGCATTTTTTTTTTACAAAAGTACATGTATTATAATTCTCGAAGATTAAAATATCATTCTCCTTTTGTTCCGCTTTCATTTATAACGAATTGAACCACACGGCATTACACATCCATAGAACATAATTTTAGCCATACGGAATGAAGAAGAAAAAACTTCAAACTATAAATTTCGTCGTCGTTATTTGGATGTAGCAAAATCGAATTGTTTTTCTTCCTGCCATCATAACTTATACAGGAGGTTCCCCTGAGCACGAATTAAGCAAAAAAAAAAATTCGGAAAAATTATGTTTGGATCCCCCGCCAGTTTGCCCAACTAGAAAAATTTTCGAATTATAACAAAATTTTGTTCCAATTCGGTTATATTATAGATTTGTGAAACAAATTTTGCCACATAAAGGTTATAAAAATGTTTTTAATTCGAAACTTTCAACAAATCCTCTGATTTGTTGAAAATCAGTTAAAATATGGTTATAATTTTGTTCAAAACAAAGACATTTGTTATAAAGAGTTTGTCCAAATTATAAGAAGTCACAATCAAGTTGGATTAACGCATGAAAAACATAGCATGGGGATGGACACCAATGCTATTTTTCTGTTCTTTCACTAATTTTTGCTAATATTCTAGTGTAAACAAATTTCTTATTTAAATTGGACATTGTATTTTTTATGAATGGTTTTCGGTAACATATTTTATACGGAAGAAAAATGTACAGATCCAATGTATTTAGATAGGGAAATTTGTTTACAAACAAACTAAAATAAAAAAAACAAAATGTTCCATTTTATATGGCAGCATAAATCTTCGTATAAAATACATTATCCAATGTATTTTAAATAGTAATTTTTTTGTTCTGCTAATTTGCTATTTTTACTAATATTTCGCATTGGGAACGCTAATTTTCCCCGTGCCTAGTGTAATTATTAATTAATAACATTCATTAATAGCACTATTAATAACCGGGCAATTGTTTGATAAGTAAATGTGATCAAATGCGGATGAGATGAATATTTCTTCCGAACATTCATCTTTTGATTCCGATCCAAAATCAGTGGCACCTTGAACATTTTCATCTAGACTTTCATAAATATTCTCAACTTTTACATCAACTGGATCATAGCTACATGATTCTTCGTCGATCACAATTTCATTCTCATATGTATCGGCATTTTCTATGTCACATTTATCAATAACACTATCGAAATTACAATTTATTTCAACCGGCTGTTCATAATACCTAGCCGCTAGGTATTATGAACAGCCGGTTGAAATCAGAGATTGTAATATGGATATTCCCATACAGATATATATTTTTATAAGTATAGAAATATATTATAGTTTTGACGCAGCGTGTGAATGTGTGCGTTAGCGGTGTTGTGTCAACTGTGTTTCGTTTTGTTTTGTTTTTAATTCAACGCACACTAATGTACGAATCGATAAAAACATTTGCAATGAATTTGCATCAAATGACCAAATATATGCGTAATCACAGCAACCGACTCTGTGAACGATTTAAGAGTGATGCGCATTTGTTTATGTTGTAAATTTTGCACAAAGTCGGTTGCTATGTGTATGTGTATGTGTATGTGTAAGCATGTATTATTTGTTGTAAAATTAATAACGAAACACAGTTGACACAACACCGCTAACGCACACATTCACACACTGCGTCAAAACTATAATATATTTCTATATTTTCTACCTCTCTCTCTCTCTCTCTCTCTCTCTCTCATTCTATCTTTCTCAACTCTCTTCGGTATTGTAACATATGGAGCGCAACGATAAAATACATCCACATGCTATGTGTTCCGGCTGCTACTTCTATATAAAAACTGAAACTCAATTAAATAAAATAAAAACATCACAATTTTATTTTGTTGGGAAAACTATCGAAAAACCCAACATTTATTTTAAATCCAATCCACATCCATTCACCTTGACGTTCTCTTACTCACTACTCTTAAACAAAATTGAAACTGTCAAAAACTCGGTAAGACAGCAGAGCTGTCATTCCGATACAGTCCGGGCAAAACCATTTGGTTTTATTAAATTCTTTATTCAATCCTTAATCTATATCCTTTTCCGATGTAATGTCAACAGGCAATATACAAAACTTCTGTACGGGTCTCTTTAACCGGTTAGTTGCTGTATCCACTATGACATTCCTTATCAATCCATCTTTACTTTTGATCAATTCGGAAATTCGTCCTAGAGCCCAACTAGCTGGCGGATGGTTCTCGCTTCTGATTACTACCAGCTGTCCAATCCTTAATCCATCCGATTCTCGTCTCCATTTCTTTCGCTCTTGTAGACTTGTTAAATATTCTTCTTGCCAGCGTTGCCAAAAATGTTTAACCATTGTTTGCCTATCCTTCCATAACCTGATCCGATCCAGTGTAGGTTTAGGATCCAAATTAAATGGTAACGGTAGAACCAATGGTTCCCCAATTAAGAAATGTCCGGGCGTTAGGGCCTGATTATCCTTTACATCTTCACTCAATGGGTACAATGGTCTAGAATTGAGAATTGCTTCAATCTGCGTGATTAGTGTCAAAAAATTGTCATAAGACAATATTTTTAATCCAACAATCCTTTTCAAGTGATGTTTCATTGATTTGACTGCTGCTTCATAAATCCCTCCTTGGTGTGGAGCAGCTGGAGCCATAAATTTCCATTCCGTACCTTTACAGCTCAAATGATCCAACGTATCCTTATTAATCCATTTTGTTATTGCCCTTTTTAATTCCTTATCCGTGGCAACAAATGTTGTGCCGTTGTCGCTGAACATTTTCTCACAACGACCTCTGCGTGCTATGAATCTCTCGAAACATGCCACAAATGAACTTGAAGTCATATCCGTAACAACATCCAAATGTAATGCCTTTGTTTTTAGGCAGACAAAAACTGCTATCCAACATTTTTGTTTCTGGCCTCCGATTATTCTTATTTCAAAGGGACCTGCAAAATCCACTCCTGTATGGAGAAAAGGTTTACCAATCTGTATCCGTTCTGCAGGTAATTCACTCATCAGTTGAGTTTCCATTCTTGCATTCATCCTTGCGCATGTGACACATTTGTGCACTGTGTTTCTCAATAGATTGCGCATTAGGGTGTCCACACTTCTTAAATTTCCTAGATCAGCATCAAAAATATAAAAATACAATTAATAATTAGCAGTTCAGTCAAAAAAATATCATTGGAATTTACTTTGCTGGTTTCTACAATAGAAATATTGAATTGTGACAACGCAATTTTGTCACATGATTTTTAAAATGTTTTTTCGCATTATTCAATCACTAATTAGATGAAAATAAATTAAATTCAATAAATTCGATTTCATTTTATCCATTTTACATATTTTTTTCTTAGTAATAGCCAGCAAAATGCCTTTTTTTTCGACTTTATCTGATACACAGTTTGCCATTAAAATCACTTGAAAATCATGATAAATTCATTATTTTAAGTACAAATTTCACTTAAAAAAAAAAACAAAACATTATACGCCCGAACAAATATATTTATTCAAAAATAAATTGAAATATTCATCATTTTTCTTTAAAATACTCAATTTCGAAACACATAACCTCAAAATTCAAACCCTATGATTCTTCACTTTTTAAATTATTTTCTTCGATGGAAATAAATACTTATACACATTTATTCATAAAAAAATTTATAACAATAATAAAAACACTATCTCCTATTTCGAAAAAACGCCCGAAACACGAATTGTATACATAAAAACCAAAATGACAATTTCCCGATGAATTCAAATTAACTTATAGAAATTTCACAGTTAAATTGACATTAAATTTTCCATCTTATCATGTTTTTTTGTTTTTTATTTTTATTAATTTGAAATGAAAAAAAAAACTATAAATAAATTACAATGGATCAACTGCGAATGGAAAATGAAAAATCAAAACAATAACAAACAATTTGCCAAACGCGCCTGTCATTATTGCTTTAATTCAACCGGTTGCAGGGTTGTCTAATGCGATAAACAGTGAATTTGAAAGAAGTGGATTTTTGAATTGGAATCCGTTAAAATTATGATATTATTGATAGATATTTATATTTGTGATACGATAATAATTTTAATTTCCTAACTTCATCTTGTGTTATAAAAGATAATAGGAAATAATTGAAATATCATTTTGCAGAAACGAAAAAAATGCTAAAATTCTCTGTTTTACTAGGACAAATATAGCTTCCATTTAAATGGAACTTACAATATATATTTATTTTTTTAATTTATACTTTGCTTGAGTTATTTTTAGGTGAACTAAATACATACGAAAATGAACCAGTTACATTGCTTCTTCACAATCATTTCCAAATTATACTCAGTACAATAAAATTGTTTTTTGTGGATGACTTTTTAAAATTGCATTTTTGTTCAGTTGCTATTGAGAAAACAAAATCATGAATTAAAAAGAACGCCAATACAAAGTAGAATTGCATGGTTAAAATTGTGAACCAATTTTTTTTATAGAAAAACGTACTTCGTCAGTCGGTATTCAACAATTAAATTCAGACTCTAAACAAAGTGATTTTGATTTTCGATGAAATAAAACTTAGATTTCAATGCAAGTATCTTTTAACATTGGTCGAATAGATAAAAATGACAAAGATAAAATATTTTACTCTTTTATATCTAGTATAACACAAGAACCCTTACATTTTTATGCAATTATGAATGCAATACTAGGCACTGAAAAATTTGCGAACTTCTTTTCAAATAGAGAAAAAGATATTAGTAAATTTATAGAACCTTTGGATGCAAATCACCGAATTTTTTTGAAACTGTTACCGAATTTATGAGCATCATAACATCTCATGTATGGTTTTCACAGAAAATATTTGATTATCGCTAAAAGCCATAAGGATAATTTTTTTTAAATTTTGGCTTCCATGCCAGGTATGAAGCTCATTCATTTATTTGTGGCTATTGGAATTCAGAAAAAATAGACACAAATAAATATTTGACATTGCCAAAAATGTATTAGTAAAACTAAATGTATTTGAAGTCAAATTTGGCAACATTTGTTTGTCAAAATCTGTATGATTTTCGTGATCAACAAATATAAAATGGAGAACCTCTCTCCAGAGGTGTTAAATTTTTTTTGTCATTTCAAATTTTATTCACAAAATTCATTTTGTTGTATATCTTTTGAATGCTTCTTTTTATCCTAAGACAATCTAACAAGTTAAATAGCTTATTTGCCAGTTTGTCTTTATATTTGCCCTTTGTTAGGTAAAATATAACTGCAACAATAACTTTTAATCTTAGAGAACTCGTATTATTTTATTTTGAAATTCAGTTTCTATTTAACAAAATAAACATGCGAAACGGTGCAAAACTAAATTCCTTGATATTTAGCAGGATAGCCTAAATTACAAAATCTAGTAGCCATTCACATATTTACAAGAATTCTCTGACAATTTATTGTTAACAATTTTGAGTTGAATGCAAATTTCATATTACCTTGGTGCTAAGCGCTTTAAGTCGGAGCTAGTTATGGACAATAATCTAAATTCATTTCAAATCAATAGAGAATTGGTAGGAAATAATTTTCTTCAACTTAAGGTTCCAAACAAATAGTGAAATATTCGTTTTTTCATAGATATGGGTCGAAAACCTGCCACCATATGTATATTTTATCGGTAGATCAATTATTAGTTTCGAAGATCAGTTGCCTCGAGGTATTGATGTTCTACGATACTATTATCATTTCGAAGATGTGAGTGAAAAAGAAAAAATAACGAATATTACGCATCAAATTCAGCAAATATACGTTCGTTCTCGAATTTCAACTATTCACATTGAATCTATTCGGTCAAAAGTGAAACGATTAATAGCATGCGTGAAAACCATCATAGCGACTCGAAAAAGTCCTCGTTCAAGTCAAATCCAGAAAGAAAAGGATGTTTTTCAATCAATAAGTCAGTTATTCGAAGTGGTATTCAATGAAGAGCAAATTCCAGACTTTCTAATGAATTTCCTTAATGATCAGCGAACAGTGCGTCAAAATTTTGTTCGTGACATTGAGCCCTTCAATCAACGACAAAATCAATCGTGTTTACCTAGCACTTCTAATCAAATGTCTGTTGTTGATCAAAGGAGTTTGCCTTCTACTTCAAATCAAATACATAATCTGCAAACGATTGAATATTGTTTGAACAATTTAGACGAAAATCCCGATTATGACATGATTGATGCCGATCAACTTGGGCAATTCGATTTTGATACTTCTCCTTTTGATTTTGATGTTGATCAAGAAAGTGGCCAAAGAAAAATAAAGTTATGTGATGAATATGTTAGAGAACTTTCAAAATATGGCGGAAGCTATCGAGTCATGTCAAAAACATTATCTATAGGTATTGCAGCAGCTGGAAAAGATCCCAAAGATTTCGCCATATCCAAAGCGCATCTGTGTAATCGATTGAACCAATTTCGAGACGTTACAAAATCAGACAACCTACGAAAGATTTCATTTGATAACGAGAAAGTCATCATACTTTTTGATGGAAAAAGGTTTTCAAAAATTAATGCTAAACATGTTGGAAAAGATTCAAGAATGGTTGCTGTATGCCACACAGTGAAAAAAGATTTTGCTCTTGGAATACCAATTCTGGATTCTGGTCATGCACAAACATATGCAAACGAACTAATTGGTCTATGTGAAAATCACAACTTAACAGATAGAACGGTTGGTCTGATATTTGACACAACAATTCTCAATACTGGTCAAATTGGTGGCGTTTGCGCCATATTTGAAAGAGAAACTGAAAGAGAGGTTTTAAATATTGCATGTAGACATCACATACATGAATTGCTTGTATCATCAGCAATGACAGCAATTTTTGGAGTAAGCGCAGCACCAACTATTAATATATTTGATATGCTCAAAGAGGAATGGCCAAACATCAAAAGACGCGGATTTCGATATGAACCATGCAATTTAGAGGTATTAAATTCACCACATATGAAAAAACTTTATGATAACGCAAGAGAAATATTGTTAAATCATGCAAAAAGTGAGCACATACGAGATGATTACGCAGAGTTAACAGATCTTTGTTTGAAATTTTTTGGTATTAAAACGAAAAAAGAATTTATGGTACCTGGCTCTGTATCAAGAGCCAGATGGATGGCAAAAGCGATATACGGAATAAAAACATACCTTTTTCGACGGCAATTGGATCTAGAACTACATTTTGAAACAAACTTGTTAGAGTTTTCTTTATTTGTTTCTGTGGTTTATTGCAAGTATTGGAATCGATGCACTAATCCGTTTGATGCACCCATAAATGATTTATCACTGATTACTGAACTCAAAGACTATTCTATTCAAAATGAAATCATTGCGAATTCAGTTTTAAATACGTTTATGAATCATCTTTGGTACTTAGGAGAAGAGCTTGTCGTATTGTCACTTTTTTCAGACAAAGTATCAATTCAAAATAAAAACGACATGCGACTAAAACTGACTACAGTTCAATATCCCCCTCGTAGTGAGAATTCATTAAAATTAAGGAACTATTTTGATGGAATTGAATTACCGGATTTGATCACCGAGCGATCTCGTTTTTTCATATCTATTCTAGAGATAAATTCAAGCTTCTTAACTAAAAATGCGGCAACTTGGAATAAAAATCCCAGTTTCAAAAAAGCAAAAAAGTTCATTAAAGACCTTATAGTTGTTGTTAATGATAAAGCAGAACGTGCTCTAGGAAAAGCTACAACTATTATTGAAAACCAAAAAGCAAGATCAGAAATACGTTTTCAGAACATGTTTCTCTCGTCATTTCATGAATAAAAAATTAAAATTTAACAAATAAAAAATGTTTTAGTTTTTTTAAATTGAATGGAGGTAGCCCAACAAGGGTCCGTAATTAGAAGAACCTTAGCTTTAAATTTATGAAAACGAACACAAAACATTAAGGAAATTTTACTGAAAATTTGGGAAAAATTCTCAAATTTCTCACACTCTCTGAAACCAATGCCATTTCTACCAATGTAAGGCTATTGAAATTATTTCCTTGTTTTTTTCTTCCCTCATTCACTCATTGCCCAAGTGATTCATTCTATTCTTTTCATTTAAGAGAAATGTAAAAAATGTAATGATCAGAAAAATCAACTTGTGCTTTTCCGTACAAAATTGTTACGTGAATTTCATTCATTAATCAATAAAAAATAATCACTGACAAACCATTTGGCTTCATTTTTATAATGATTTATATTTTCGTTTACCGTTTTTTCATCTATTTTCCAAAACATTTTATATAGAGTAATTTTGTTTATGCCTTTAGGATGGTGAGGAATTTGACATATCCATGCAAGTTTAAGATATCTTTTATAATGATTGATGGTCAAAAATCAACATGAAATTAATTTAATGCCTTTAAATTAAAATTCGAAATTCATAAGTGCGTTGTAAAGCAATCATTGTATGTAATTATTCGGAAAATAGTTATGTAATATAAAAGAAAAAGATAAAATAGTTTGTTTGTCTGATTAAATGCATAACATTATAGAAAAATTCATTCTCGATCTATCTATCAGCTCTTTTTACTCTTTGTGGTTGTAACCAATTTTTTGGTAACTCAAAACGATACTATCGTGACTATAGCCAATTTCGTAATCAAAGTTCCATTGGTAAATCCAAACCAAATAAAGCTCAAAATGGCTTTTCTGACTGCCAATTTATACACTTGTTATAAAGATTGCCATATTACGATTTCACGAAAATTAGCTCTTTAGAATTAGAAAATCTTTGTGTTGGTGTTTATAGAAAAATATTAATAGAAAAAAATTAATTTAAAGAAATATCCATTTACATCGTATGTAATGAAAAATGGACGTGTAAATTCCAAAACATTCTAAATCAAATATAGAAAAAATCAATTTCTTTATTATGTACCTTTAAACAGCAGGAAACACCATTTTGAAGTAATTACAGCGTCAGAAAGAAAGAGACTTTTAGGTATGCAACTTTTTTATAGAAAAAAAATTCACGGCCCAAAATCAATAAGTTTGTTGAGTTTCTTCACTCATTTGTTCTGGATATCTCTTTCTCTCTTATTTTCCCTCAATCTTTCGGTCTTTTAATTTCTCTATAGAGAAATTATATAATTTCAAGAGCAAATTCAAACCAACTTTCCTTTTTACGTTCAATTTTTCCTCTTCTCTATCGCTCTTACCTATTTAAAAAAAAACAATTGTTCGACTAAATGGATCGAAAGAAGTTCCAAAAATATTTTTCTGCCACCTAATATTAAAATTATCATTCCTAAATTAAAAATATTTTTGCATTTATTTTGTTATAAATTTCACGATTGCAATGAATCGTAATGTTTATAATCAAACTCATTGACTTCTAACATGCTTTCTTTCGCCCTCCTTTCATTTTTCTTACTCAATTTCGGTTCTTTCCTCTTTTTTAATTCTTACGGTCTTTTTTATTTAAGAGAAAATCAATATAATAGCTTCTGTTGAATATATAAATATTTTTTTTTTTTTTAGGGAGTTTAACTAAGAGCATTTAAGAGAAACATATTAAAAAACATTTTGAAGCAATTTCAAACAATCACAGTATTGATTTATTCACTTTCTATTATAATTGAAAAGTTCCTGCTCTTCCTTTGAAAAATGAAAAGCAAGATTTTCTGTAGAAGAAAAAATTTTTAATTTTAATTTTTTTTTATATATATTTTAGAAATTTCCAAAGTTTTGGAATGATATAAAATTAAAATGGGTTTGGAATCATTTAAAGATATAGAAAAATTTGAGATGTGCTTAATTTTTGGGGTACAAAACAACTCAATCTGTTGCAAAACTTGGCAACAAAAGGAGTGGTCGTTTTGTAATGAAGCTAAAAGCTGGATAGTAATATTCGATTCAAACACAGTTTAATGCTGTCAAAGTTGAATTTGAGTGCGGTGACATTTTAGTTTAAAGGACATCGGGAGCTGCCACAGCATGTATTACACATAATTCGCTTGTAATGTAGGTGAAATTCGAACGAAATTTTCCAGCGGTTAATAAGAGTGAGTCAAAATTCACTATGAGGAATGTAAATGTAAACTTATTCCATATTAAATAGGTTGCAAATTTTAGTTTTATCGAATGTCATAGTTGATTTGAATGGAAAACGAATGTAAAGTGCTTTGTCTTTTGAATTCTGTGGAACTGTATAAAGCTGAGTTTGGTACCCCAATCGAATTTATATGCATCTCCAAAATTTAATCCATAAATTTTGAACGCCCTTAAAGTATGATAATAAAAAAGAAAGGTAGGACGATACTTCATGTATTTCTATAGCTCCAAAAGCAATAAAAAATCAAGTGAGCACTTGAATAATTCATTGCAAGGTTTATTAAAATACCAAAAAATTTATTGGACGTTGCTAAATGGAAAAACGAAACCTAGCTTCAATCAATCATTCATAATATCGAAGTAAATAATATTTCGCTACGCCAAAATTTATGGATGACGTGGACGGTGCGATATTTTGTCGTATTAGCCTGTAGAAGAAAGGGACTGTTATAACTGGTCTATTGAAGATAAAGCAATTTTAAAAAGTTTGTTAAATTTTTTTTGGAATTTAGATTTAATACTACATGCCTTAAATTTTTATTAATTAAACACTTTTAGTTACCAATGGAGACAGTTCTATTGATCAGTTCAATTTTGATATATATTTGAGCCAAATGATAAAAATTCGAATATTTGTGAGTTTATAAAACCATTGCTTGTTGAAAGCATCAAAAGTAACATTTGTATTATGGCATATGGTGCTAGTGGTGAGTTAATAGTTAAATGTTATCCAAATTTTTAATTATGAATAAAATTTAAATATGTTTACTCCATAATAATACAATAAGGTAGCGGAAAATCGTACACAATGTATGGTAATGCCGCTGAACTAGGAATAATTCCATATAGTATACAATTTCTGATAGAGAGAAGTCAAACCGAGCAATTTTCAATACACTGCTCTTTCTTTGAAATTTACAATGAACAACTTATCGATTTACTTCGAAGTGAGAATGAGCAAAAAAAACAGCTTGTAACGATTCGGAAGTTGTGTGCAAAAGATAGTCGACTTATGAATTTGAAAGAAATTATTGTTGAGTCTATGCAACAATTCAAATCATTATTACAATCAACTATCAAAATTCGTAAAATGGCTGCAACTCAACCAAACTCACCACATTCTCATACGCATGCTGGTGTCCAAATAACGTTGAAAAGTGTATTAAACCAAAATTCGATCAATTCTAGATTGATTTTATTGGACTTGGCCAGTGTAGAAAATGCCTACTACCATTCCAACGAAAAATACAAATTAAAACCGAAAGTAAAAATTTCAAGTATTAATAAATCATCGTCTGGATTTAGAACCATGTTGGAACATCTACAGAAAGGCGCTTCACCATCGTCTTTTGATTTTGACAACTCAAAATTGACTCAATTACTGAAACCATGTCTTACATACAACTGGAAAACTCTCATGATAACAACTGCTTCCCAAGAGCGTAAAAATTTGTCAATTGTAAAAGACTCATTATCAGTTGCGAGCTCAGCTAACCGAATTAAAATAATTATGGATTATTAAGCCAAATAAAATAAAATATGCATTCTTATTTGTTGTTATTTTTTGCGCATAATGAGCGGAATGAGCAGAAAAAGAATTTCTTCAGAATATCTCTTTCTCTCTAATTTTCTCTCAATCTTTCGGTCTTATAATTTCTCTATAGAGAAATAATGTAACTTCAAGAGCAAATTCAAATCAACTTTCCTTTTTACGTTCATTTTTTCCTCTTCTCTATCGCTCTTGCCTTTTCAAATAAAACAAAACAATTGTTCAACAAATGTGAGAATTTTTCTCAAAATTCTCAGTATATTTGAAGCAGAGATTCTTAAAAAATCAAATTATAATTTTTAGCTCTATATGAAAATTTATTTTCAAAAATAAAGCTATTTTCAATAGTAAAAGTTCGATATTTTTTCAAAGTGAGCGGAGAATAAAAGAAAAGCAATTCAATTTGGTTTTATGGAGCTAAAGATTATAATTCAACCCAACGCGGCTCCGTAATTAAAAGAATCTCAGCTTCAAATATACTGAGAATTTTGAGAAAAATTCTCAAAATTCTCATAGTTTCTGAAACTCATTTCTTCACGCCACAATTTTTAGCGGAAAAGCACATTTTTTTTTCTGCTCATTAGTAAATTTGAAAACAAGAAAATTTACAAAATAAATTAAATTACGAAAAAAAAAGATGGGAAAAAATGAAAACAAGAAAATAATTTCAATAACATTACATTGGTAGAAATGGCATTGGTTTTTAAAGATTGTGAGAAATTTGAGAAATATTCTTAAAATTCTCAGCAAAATTTTTTCAATGTTTTATCTTCATTTTCATAAATTTGAATCTGCGATATGTTTATCACGAAGCCGATAAAAATGGCGACAAAACATTGAAAAAATTTCTACCAATTTATTTCTGTCGATTTCAGAGAATCAAAAGGGAATTTTACCAATTTACTGTAAAAATGGGAATAAGTGCTTTTAATGCACCCATCAATGATTTGGTATTATTTATATTGTGAGTTTCAAAAAAAAAAATTCATTCGTGGATAAACAACCATTATATATTTAAATATTTTCCGAAGAAGTTTCTTCGCAAATAATCACATATGACATATATCTATATAGCATAAACACAAATAAAAAGAAACAATTTTTTTCAATTGTTAAATATATTCATTATAATTGAAATATTGCAAAAATTAAGTGGTATCAACTGTTAATTGTTTTGTTGCAATTAATAAGGCACGAATTGTGACAAAAAAAAATATCGAAAGTCTCTTGTTTGCTGTTAGCAAATCACTAAATATTTCGTTATTTACTTAGATTAAAAAAAGACAATTTTGAAACAAAATTATGAAATAGTTCATTTTCATTAACTTTGTTTGAATAAAAGTGAAAATAAATAATATAATTCCAAACAAGCAAATCTCACTTATCGAAAAGAGAAAATTTTTATTTGAAAATGTATCATCAAAAAAATAAAATATTTGAAATGGAAATTATTTTTTGTTTTTTTCATAAAGGATTTTGCGGACATAAAAAAAAATTGTTTAGCAACGCAATTTTGGTTTAGCTGATGAAAGTTTTCCCTTTTTCAATTCTTTGACCGATATAACATCTTGGATTGCTAATAAATCCTTGACAAAATTTTCTTTTGTCACATGATAAAAAACAATGGCTTTGTTTTTCAAAAGAAAAGGCATCAGGAAAAATGTAAATTCGTTATCCCGATATGGTGGATTTTTCAGACCTTTAGCTTTGTAGGTGAGAACTGTATTGAGTTGGCTTATCGATTTGTTGATAAAACAAGTTTCTTTTCTATTTTCCTTGTTTGCTATATTCTCGTTCCCTGCCATGTCAACGAATATTAGTTTGGGCGGTAGTACTTTACTTGATATAATTAAAACTGCGTGGGAACGGGATGAATAGTCATTTTGATTGGTAGACTTAGTTTTTCGCTTTTGTAGAACCGATGATATCAAACAGTCTACGTCTTCCATTGTACTTATTTCAATGACTGAACATTTTTCAGGTTTATCGAGTTCAACTTTGCCAGTAGTCAAATCTGTCCATTTACCGTCGTAGTACTCAATATAAGAGGCCTGTATGTCACGAACTCTGGTTATTAAATACCCAATGGCCTTTGACACAATTCCTTCCTCATTTGTATTCGGGCAATGTTTTGCGCCATACATATTTGTGGACTTACCACTTCCTAATAATTAAATGAATAATTTGATTTAATTTTTTAGTAAAAAATGACGACATTAATTTTCTGATATATTGAAAATTGAACAAAATTCACCAGTTTCCCCATGCACCATTACACACGAGTTTTCACCCGATAGAAAAGAATTTAGCATTGGTATCATACAACGTACTTTGTCACCACCGCCATTGAAAATATGACTAAAGTAAAATTCCTTTTGGTCGCCTAAAAATGTTCTATCTTTAGTTTTATGATTTTAGTCTTATTTACATGATTTTACCACTTTGAAGATTCAACTTTACGACGCTCTGTCCAATTTCGATAGATTCGTCCGTTATTTCGCTGATTGAACAAAGGTTAAATAATACTGAATTCTGTGTTGAGCTAACAATTTTACGTAAGGTCTGAATTTCTTTCTGAAAACCTGAAATGAAATTGTTGAATCGTCATGAAATAGAACTAATCTATTGTAATTTATATTTCAATTGATATATTATAAAATATTGTATCGATCAAATATTTTCATCATAAATTTTTTACCAGTGTAAAACTGTAATTGTTCATTTAGCATTGCAATTTGTTTGTCTCGTTGTTCGTCTGAAAAATATGTTCTTTTTCTCTTAGAAAAAATTCAAATTGAATAATAAGAAATTTTACCATTCCAAGCATTAGTAGCTAACTTTTCCTTCAGGATCAAAATTTCTGTATCTCGTTCTTTCACCGCAATTTGAATCAAATCATCATTTTTTTCTAATTGAAAACCAAATGTGAAAATATTAATTACAATTCATACGCAAGAGTTAAATTATTTCAAAAAAAAATAGAGTAAACTTCTTTTGTCATTAGCATTTCGAAGAAATCAAAAGAAAAATAGAATGAAAAATTATTGTATATATGCTTATGCATGTTGCTGAACCTTTTCATTTTGTACAATACGCGGATTGTAACAAATGAATCAATTCAAAAAATTAGGGAAAAATGCAACATGAATCAAATAAATTTTACAAATTGTAAATATATGTCCAAATAAAAAAGCAGTATTATAAAATAAATGAATCATCAATAAGTCATCAATTTTTTTCTTAAAATAAATTCAAATTGAGTAATACCTTTGCAAATAGTATCAAACTTTTCTTTTAGAGACAAAATTTCAGCGTCCCGTTCTTTCACAATCTTTTCCAAATTTTTCATTGATTGAATCAGATGGTTATTTTTTTCTAATTGGAGCAAAATGTGAAAATATAATGTTTACAAAAAATATTTGTTCATAAATATGCTATTTACCACACAATGTAGATACCGAAATCACATTGGATGACGGAGTCTCTGTAGTTATATTATTTTCCCCCATTTGGACATTATCACCTTTGTCATAGCTTGCTGGTGTTCGAGCTAAAACTTCCATAGCAAGTGTGGCTTTCGAATTACAGTTGGATTCAATCTCTGCAATAAATAATATATATTTAAAGTGATACGAACAAATTTCAATCCAAAAGATGTTCAATTTACTTTTTACGTTTTCGTTGAGAGTTTTCAACTCGTCGATGATACTGGTATGACTCATATCGCCCGTTTCATGAGAGGCATAACCTGATGAATTATTACAATTCTTAAACATTTTTAAATAATAGTGCGTGATATAACTACACCTTGTTTTATTTTGCAAGATAGTATTGAGAGTGGAGTTAATGTTTTTGGTGCCCTGGGGAGAAAAAATTTTGGTGCCTTTAATTTAGGCAAAAAAAAATTTAAATAAAAAAAAAAAAAAAGGTGGAAAAAAAAAAAAAAAGGGAAAAATAAATTTTTTTAATGAAAAAATTAAAAAAAAAAAAAAAAAAAAAAAAAAAAAAAAAAAAAAAAATAAAAAAATATTTTATTTTTTAAATTAAATTTATAAAAAAAAAATTAAAAATATAAAAATTTAAATAAAAAATTAAATATAAAAAAAAAAGGGAAAAAAAAGGAAAAAAAAAAAAAAAGGGGAAAAAAAAAAAAAAAAAAAAAAAAAAAAAAAAAAAAAAAAAAAAAAAAAAAAAAAAATAATAAATAAAAAAAAAAAAAAAAAAAAAAAAAAAAAAAAAAAAAAAAAAAAAAAAAAAAAAAAAAAAAAAAAAAAAAAAAAAAAAAAAAAAAAAAAAAAAAAAAAAAAAAAAAAAAAGAAGAAAAAAAAATAAAAAAAAAAAAAAAAAAAATAAAAAATAAAAAAAAAAAAAATTATAAAAATAAAAATTAAAAAAATATAAATAAAAAAAAAAAAAATATAAATATTAATTAATAAAAAAAAAAAATATATATAATATTTTTTTTATAAAAAAAAAAAAAAAATAAAAAAAAAATAAAAAAAATAAAAAAAAAATAAAAATATTTAATATAAAAAAAAATAATTAATTTTTTTATTATAAAAAATAAAAAAAAATAAAAAAAAAAAAAAAAAAAAAAAAAAAAAAAAAAAAAAAAAAAAAAAAAAAAAAAAAAAAAAAAAAAAAAAATTAAAATTAAATATTATAAAAAATTAAATAAAAATAAAAAAAAAAAAAAATAAAAAATAAAAAAAATAAATATTTATAATTAAAAAAAAAAAAAAAATAAAAAAAAAAAAAAAAAAAAAAAAAAAAAAAAAAAAAAAAAAAAAAAAAAAAAAAAAAAAAAAAAAAAAAAAGGATGGCGAGAAAAGTTGAAAACTCTGAATTTTTGGCCATTGGTAGTCCAATAAGTTGATGTTGATTGTAGTCGCGAACACATGGGGCAGCGAATGTGGCATATAGCACCATTAACACCAATATCAACAACTATATGTTTCTTTTCAATTGTAGAACAAACCTATAAAAATGATTATATTCAATCAGAATATAAAATTAAACATAAAACAAAACTTCAATATTGAACATATGTAACATACAGCTTTGGCATCATCGAAAACTGTATTCATAACCGAGTTTATATCGATGTCAATCACATAGTATCCTTTCTTTATTTGTTTTGCTATGTTGTTTATTACCGATTTTGTGCCCGATGCAAATTTTTCATTGTATAATTCTGGAAATTTTTCTTGAAATCCGATGTTTTCCTTTAGCTTGAAAAATTCAAATTCAATTTTATCCATTTCAGGCTTAGAGCTCAATTTTGAGACACTTTCCATAGTCATAAAACCAAGCAATGTTAAAATTTTTTTGATATTCAAAATATCAGAAGGATTGATATTGGAACGAGCTTCAATCACTTCCCAAAATTGTGGAAAATCCATTCTGAAGTATCAGAGAATCAAACTGATTTAATTATGTTGATTTTAATTAAAGAATAAAGCAAATACTATATATAAACTCACTTCGATTTTTTATTTCCACTGACACCTTTTTTCACTTTGAAAAGAAAATCAATTGAATTTATTTATTCACTTGTTTTTAGTGTAGATACAAAATATGCAATGGTTATTTTGTTTGTTGTCAACTGCTTCTTCAAATATGGTTCCTACTTCATCACTTGACCTTATGTGAATATGTATTCATGAGAATATGTGTGTATAAAAACTGATGTAACAAGTGTAATGTAAATTAAAGCTGGAGCGCATATCGCACAAGCAAATTGCAGCAAACAAAGTTGTGACTGTTCATTGATTCCAAAGGCTACTTTTAACTCCGAGAAACTGAGTGTATTAACACTCTTAACACATACGCGCAAAACACGATAAAATCTTCTATGTCTGATCAGCTGATGATGTTTCTCCTTATTTCACATCGTGCTGAAAGGGGAAAATATCTTAACATGTGTGAGGAGTTATGTAAGTGAGTAAAAGTCATTTATTGGTATTGAAATGAGAATCATTCTCAATATTCTCAGTCAGACTCGAGAATGAAATATTTGAAAGACAACTCTTTTTAGATATAAACACATTCATTCAAGCCCATTTAAGTAGCGATCCAATTATGTAATTAAGTGATTGCATTGTAATTAGAATAATTTAACGATTATGAATAATCAATATTGCATGTTCAATCGTTCACATGTGTGGTGTACACACGAATATATATGTATTTATCTAACAACAACTCAAGAAAAATATAAACATCACTTATAAATATAGATTGTGAATTTGAAGCTCAGACGACTATTTATTTTCATTTATTGAACAAATCTATAAAAGTGATTATATTCTATTCCACAATGATGATTGTATTCTATTCCAATCATATTGATTTAAGTAAAACAGAGATATTTATCATATTTTTTTTTTTTTTTTGATTTAATAATATTTCGATTTGCATTTATCGTTTATTCATTTTTTAGTATATATATTTCAAATATATCTAACAAAAATTCCATAATTTCAACGGTGAATTTAGACAACCCTGCAACCGGTATGAGTAGAGCAGTAATGACAGACGCATTTGACAATTGTTTGTTTATGTTTTGGTTTTCATTTCCTATTTGCCTTTTGCCATTTGTAACTGATTCATTGTGATTGCAATATATTGTTTTTCATAATTTTTTTTACTTTTTTGTCATTCCAGTTATTAACCATTTAAAAACGACTTAATGAGATTAAGAATTTAATGTCAATTTAACTGTGAAATTTTTATTCACTTAACTTGAAATAAAATTTTTGATCGAATCAAGTAGTCATGTTAAATCGGCTAATTGTCATTTTTATTTTTTTTATCATGTTCAAGAGATTCGTGTTTCGAACAGTTTTCTTAAATAAGAGATAACTTTTTATTATTTTCTTTATTTTTATTATTATTATGATTTTTTTGCTAAAAAATTAGTTATTTATTTCAATTGACAAAAATAATTCGAATTTCGAAGGGTGTAAAATCATTGTGTGTGAGTTTGAGGTTATATGTTTTGAAATAGTGATTTTCCAGACTATTTTCAATTTTTTTTCGAAAAATAAACTATTTTAGGCCTACAATTTATTTTTCTGAAATGAAAGAGTGAAATTCGTGCTTTAAATATTGAATTATTTACGATTTATTAGTGATTTCAATTGTATGTGTTTGTTCAGAAAAATCGAGAAAAAATGCATTTTTTTGGCCTTTACAAAGAAAAAATCGAATGAGTCGGATAAAATGATAAACAATTTATTAATTGTTAACTATTTTTTACATAATTAGTGATTGAATAATGCGAAAAAACATTTTAAAAATCATGTGACAAAATTGCGTTGTCACAATTCAATATTTCTATTGTAGAAACCAGCAAAGTAAATTCCAATGATATTTTTTTGACTGAACTGCTAATTATTAATTGTATTTTTATATTTTTGATGCTGATCTAGGAAATTTAAGAAGTGTGGACACCCTATTGCGCATCCTCGGTATCCAATATCTTTGTCTCAGAAATTGGGTCATGACTTGAACCCCTCCATGTTTCGTCATTCTATGCATTTGATCCGCCAGTAGCCATGCCAAACGTGATTCATTTGGCACAATGGCTGGGTGTTTTACCTCATAATTCAATTCTGATTGCGCTATCCTACCACCAACTCGCAATAATCCGTTTTCATCCATTATTGGATTCAATGCATCCAATTTACTTTTATCCTGCAATTTCTTATTTTGATTCAAATACTTCCATTCTGTAGCGAAATATTCTTGTTGAGCCTTCCTTATTAAATATTCCATCGCTTTTGCTTTTTCCTGTAGTGCAGAGTTGAAAAACTCACCTATAGATGGCGCGAACCTATCGTGAGCAAGTAGCTCATTTTAGGTGCGCGCACTTGTATGGATGTATTTCTCAAGTGCGTGAACGTCAACATTGAACTGTCACTGGATCTGTGTGTTGATTTTTTCCGTTCGTTAGAACAGTATCTTTTCACAATGGATAATATTTACATAAAAATAAAACTTGTAGATTGTAACAAAATAATTACAATTCCACTTCGTTACGTTCGTGATTTGAATTTCACTTCAATTTTTAACAACAGTTTTAGTCGACAAAAAATTCATTTTGTGTTTTGGTCGAAAGATTTCGAAAAAATACCGGATTTCAGTCGACCCGTTTCGGTTCAATTCAATGAAGATGAGGACAATTGTTTCTATGCGAAACTTCTTTGGGCTTACGGTGAGCACATCATTATTAAATGTAATTTTTTTCTTCAGTAGAAACAATAAAAATAATTATAATTTTAATTACAGATAAACTCGATAAAGTTGAAACTTCGGTCGTTGAAAATCAACATGAAGCATCAAGCATGTTTGAATCGCTTCAATGTTCGGATGAAATTCCACCAACATACCAATTATTCGATGATGAATCAGATCAAATTTCCAACATGTATCGTTGTAATGAAGGTTCTGAGCAAGAAGAAATAATTTGCGTTTCACCAATCGCAGAATTTTCGAAGCACCGACCAAAAACAGATTGGGATTTTTTGTCAGGAAGTCGGCCATTCCAATTACTGGTATTAATTTGAATATTTATTATAGTAGTAAATAACATCATAAACTATAATGATATTATTTCAAAATTATATTTCCAGCCCGACTCATCGCGTCGATATTCGATGAAAAATGGTAAGCATTGCGTACTAAAACGAGACACTATCGACGTTCTTAAATATTACAATAAGTCGTTAAACTGCCGCAATAAGAAAAATGTTGATTATGATTTTGTACAACTTCTTCTGGTTTCATTTGTTCGCATTAATGATCTGAAACAATTGAAAATCGATTTGGATGTGCTCAATCTTATCAAAGGTAAATAATAATCGTTCATAATGCCATAATGGCTGAAAAATATGTTGAAAATTGAAATTGACTTTTTTTGTTTATAGAATTCTACGATATTCGTGTTTGTGGTGACATTGAGCGAAGAGAAAATTTTACTTTATACGTTCAACAAAAATGCCGACAGTTAAAAGATTCAGAAAATGAAGGACAATGAATGTACATAATATTTGAATTTTTTTTTTTTTTAATAGAATAGAAAAGGATCTCATTTTACTCATAATAAAGTGTTACACACATTTTTTTAACATGGTTGTAAAAATTAAATAAATCACATAAAAATTATAATATTTGTTTTGTTGGATCGTGTTTTTGCATTCATTCATCAAAGCTACCTTCGCAACTTTGTTTACAGTTTCAGTTGAGCTAATACCAATACATTTATAATTCACTGTTGGTGAGCAAGCACAGCACAGTTGACATTTGGCTTTGTATTACAGATTTTGTTTACGGCATTCCTCTGTTATTTCTCTTTTGGATGGACGTATTTTTGAAAAAAATGCCACGATTAAGAAGAAATCAATCTGTACCAAGCATTGGTGTTCCCAGTACAAGTAATCAAACAGAAAAAACAATTGGCATTGGTCGAACAGCTAAAAAAAAATTTACAGAAAAATCAAATTCGAAATGTGACGCAAATGTGAAACAAACACGTTCAAGAAACACAAAAAGAAAAAGAATAAGCAGTGTGGAAAATGAAAGCTTACATTCAAGTATAGTTCATGGAAATGAAATAACATTTCCAACACCACCAACAAACAATCAAAATGCTCCGATTTACGAAGATAGTTTCGAAATACCATCACCACCTGTTGATACTATAAATAGTATTGATGAGATTCTACCATCTGATTCCACTACAAGAAAACGAAAATCAAGTGCTCGTGATATTTTAATTGACGTTTCTGATAATGAACAAACCGATGTTATACCGAAAAAAAAATCATTGCACAAGAAAAATGTCGTGAACAAAGCAAAGAAGCCACGAAAACGAAATGCTGAGCAACAAGAAACACTCAACAAACTCATGTTAAAATTTCGACGCGATATAGCTGATTCAAATAAGGGCAATTGTTTGATCGAAGATTGTAAATCCGATTCAATTACATGGCGGCCATTCAATTTAAAACGGCACCTTAAACAAATGCACGCTAAAGAATATAACAAACTGTTTGCTGAAGAAGTTGATGAAGAAAAATCGACTCAAATCGAATTGTTCAATGTTGTGCAAGATGCTGTAGAGCTGGTTACTGTCAACGGAATGCCATTTTCAATCTTGAATTCATCCGGCATGCGAGGTTTCATCGCGCCTCGATTGAATGCATTGAAGAAAAGTGGTTATAAAATAAGCATTAATCGAGCAAATATTCTTGAAGAGGTGGAAAAAGTCAGTGAAATTGTTAGAAATCGTATCAAGGTTGAAATGGCAAACAATGTGATATGTTTGATGATTGATATTTGCACGAAGGGAACATTGTCCGTTCTTGGTATAAATGTGACATATGATATGAACGATGAAACTGTTTGTCGATCACTCGGAATCATACCAATCGATGTTCGCCACAATGCTGTTAACATAGCTGCCATGGTGTACGACATTTTAAAAAATTTTAGTGTATTATTAGATTCCATCTTTGCATTATGTTCCGATAATGCAAAAAACACAAGAAATTCGTCAGAAGTACTAGATTTAGTTGTAAATTCAATCTCTGAATCTCATAATGATGGCGAAGGATTGAGTCAAATTGACGATACATATTTACAGAGATGGAATTTTCACTCAGATGGTGCGAGCACAAATACAACATCGCACTCACATCTAGTGTGCGGCGCACAATATTCTCATGTTTTTCGGGTGCGCGCACACGCCTGTATGTTTTTTGACTCAAACAAAAAATCTACATTTATTTGCAAATCTACAAATTTGTCATTAATCATACCGGCGTGTGCGTGCACCCGAAAAACATAAGCATTTTGTGCGTCGCACACTAGATGTGAGTGCGATGTTGTATTTGTGCTCGCACCAACTGAGTGAAAATTCCAGCTCTGCATATTTATCAAATGACGAAGAGGAAATAGGAGAAGAAAACGATGCTGAAATACGAAAAATTATGGACAATGCATATCAACTCAATAAATTACTTGATGATGTCTCTCAGGATGTTGTTCGTGCGAATGACAAAATTGTAATGATCAACCATATCAACTGTGGAACTCACACCCTTCAATTGGCAGTAAATGATGCTATTGAAGATTCGAATGTAAAAACAATATTGGACGAAGCCAAAGAAATGTGTCTTGCAATGCGCACACAAGTCATTATGATTGAATTTCGTAAATTGGTGGAAAAAAAGACTTTACCACCAATTGATAATGTCACACGTTGGAATTCCCGTTACGTTATGGTATAAAACCATTACATATGTACATGAAATTAAAAAAAAAATATTGAAAATTAAAAATTAAATATTTGAATCTTTTTTCTTTTGTTTTCTCAGGTTCGTGAATTGGCAAAAATTAAACATGTTGTTGAGAGTTTATCGACAAACAAGGAATTTGGTCACAAGTTCAAAGTTGATGATCATTTTTGGGAAAAAATTGAAGAGATATTGAGTGTTTTAAAAATCCCATATGTAGCAACAGTCGAATCGCAAAAGGTTGGATATAGTCTATCAGACTTTTATATCAGTTGGTTACGTATTCGGAAAGGACTAGAACGGATTGGAAATGACAATTTATACTTTAATTTAGTGACAAAATTAATGATCAAATTGGATGACCGAGCACCATCGTTATTTAAAACGCCATTAATGTTGTGTGCTATCTACTTAGATCCGCGGATAAATTTTAAATTAAATAATGCCCAAAAACGTGATGCCGCTATGGGTGTAATCAAAATTCATGAACGAAATACCATATTGAATTCATCGAACAACAAAAACGCTATAAATGACACATTGGATGAAATTCAAGCAAAATATTGTGCCAATAATGGTGAACAACGTGATATTAGCACTAGTGTTTTGTTGGCATCACTTGCTAACTTTGAGGTTGAAAGTCCATGCGACATTAGGGCGCCGGTCAAACAATTTTGGAAGGAAAATGGTCACAAATATCCACTGATTCATCCCATAGCACGTATCGTTCATTCAGTACCAGCGAACCAATGTTGCACGGAACGATCGTTTTCATCATTTAGTTATATTCGAAGTGCACGTCGAATGGCAATGGATTCAAAAAATTTATCAAATGCCTTGATGATTTGACTCAACAAAGATCTCTTTTATCGCTTTCGCAAAGAACACATCGAAAGTATTTTCAAGCTATAAAGTGCGAAGAATTTTTTTTTTTTCTAAACAAGAACATTGTTTTTTTTCTGAGATCGATATTTAATTATGACTTCACATTAAAATTTTTATATTTTTCATCCTTTTGCATTCATGATATTGATCAAATATATATTCTTTCAAATAAAGCTCTAACACCAATATAATTAAAAATTAAAGCGTATTTTCTTTCATAAAAAATATTTCCTTTGTAGTCATTGTATTTTCACTGAGAGTTTGGGTTGATGCAAAGCAAATTCCTCATAACTAGTGCATAAAAACATCTTCATTTTCTTCGCTGTGCTCAGAATCCTAAAATTAATTAAAAACATGTTGTATTTATTTTCATTAAATTTTTTTAACTGTTTTACTTCATCCGAATCTTCCGACTGTGATAATGTATTGCTATGCATACTGTTACATTCAATATCTGGTAATAAAAGTGGCAATGGTTTCTCTTTTAAACGTTTTTCATTGTAGACAGGTGGTTCTATGAAACGTCTCCGTTTAATGTATTGCACGGCCACATCGAGTGAATCTTTTAAAAATTGAATGATTAAGTTTTTATTTTGTATATCAAATTTAGAAAATAATATATGATCTCACCAAATGCTTTGAGCAACTTTGCATGATAGCAAGCATCACGATTTGCAACAAATTTTGTCAATACAGGCAAATGGAAATTTGGTTGACTTTGAAAATCATCAGAAAAAAATATCAAGTGTTTTTGATTTCGATTGACGCAATTGTTCACCGCCTTTGCCAAACTTAATTTATATATAAATTTCGCTGGAATAGCAATTAAATGACCACACTTCACCAAATAAACAGCCACAATAAGATTTTCCATGTTCCATTGATATTATAATATGATTGAAATTGCTTTTGTTCGTATCTATTCATAAAATATTTTCAAAGACATGAAATAACAAAACTAACAGATCGAATGACAGTTCAATGTTGACGTTCACGCACTTGAGAAATACATACATACAAGTGCGCGCACCTCAAATGAGCTACTTGCTCACGATAGGTTCGCGTCATCTATAGGTGAGTTTTTCAACTCTGCTGTAGTGTTGGTGGAACTATTTGTATGGAGAATCCTTTCCGTTGTGGACGTAATCCTTTTGTTTCCTTACGTTTGAGCCATACCTGTACAAAACGATTTGCAAAACTAATGATGTTCACTATTTTCTCTAGTTTGTTGGTGTAATCCAGTAAGGGAATGTTTTGCTTTACATCCTTCAATCCAATCCGTAATGCTTCTTTAAAGTGAGTTGTTAGCATCACCTTTATTTCCTGACCAACTTCTTCTGTTACTACCTGCATTACTCGACTCTTTGGCCATTTCTCTGGTTCTGACACTATCCAATCCGGTCCGTGTAACCACAACTGATTACACTGTACAACAGTCATGATAATCCAGGGGTTTTCTCGCCGGATTCTGAAAAAAGATCGAAAATCATGAGATATATGTATCGGAGTTTTGCTGGGTGTGTACTTTTTTTCATACAACACCTCACTTGGTAGTTTTCCCTGTTCAGGCCAATTTGGTCATGATATCATTCATTGATAAATGCAAATTTGAGCATATGCATGTGGAAATTCGGTTTTGATGTCTGAAGACGAATTGTACAGAAAATTGTGGAGAAAATTTTATCCCAAGTGACAGACCCC
Source organism: Resseliella maxima (assembly GCA_029041755.1). Lineage (NCBI taxonomy): Eukaryota > Metazoa > Arthropoda > Insecta > Diptera > Cecidomyiidae > Resseliella > Resseliella maxima. Next base: position 28,965 of record JAQOWM010000739.1, read on the forward strand.
CTATCTCCACCCCCCACCCCTTATTTTCCCCTAAATGTCCAAAAAACACGATTTTTTCTCATTTTCTCAAGACAAATTCCAAACTATTGACTTTTTCAGTCACGTATCTCCGATAAAATGTGGCCAATGTAATAATGAATAACTTCTCTTAATATTTAAAATCTGAAAATTGCTTTTTCAATTGATAAAATCACAAAATTCTCATTGAATTTTCCAAAAAATCATTAATTTTAAATACAATTCTAGAATTTTTTCATTTAAACTTATTCTATTCATTCTTTTAACTGAAAAATTGGTTTTTTATTTTGAATTTACAAAAAACAAATTAAGACAATTCTTCAATCTTCTAGTTCTACTGCAATCGACCAGCAGAAATCGGCCAGCATTGAATAGATCCGCTACAAAGTTTCAGAAGAAACACAAATACAATAGAATTGTATTTAAAATTAATGATTTTTTGGAAAATTCAATAAGAATTTTGTGATTTTATCAATTGAAAAAGCAATTTTCAGATTTTAAATATTAAGAGAAGTTATTCATTATTATATTGGCCACATTTTATCGGAGATACGTGACTGAAAAAGTCGATAGTTTGGAATTTGTCTTGAGAAAATGAGAAAAAATCGTGTTTTTTGGACATTCAGGGGAAAATAAGGGGTGGGGGGTGGAGATAGGGGGTCTGTCACTTGGGATAAAATTTTCTCCACAATTTTCTGTACAATTCGTCTTCAGACATCAAAACCGAATTTCCACATGCATATGCTCAAATTTGCATTTATCAATGAATGATATCATGACCAAATTGGCCTGAACACGGAAAACTACCAAGTGAGGTGTTGTATGAAAAAAAGTACACACCCAGCAAAACGCCGATACACGTATCTCATGATTTTCGATCTAACACATGACTCAAAAAGTTTCCGGACTAACAAAGAAAAACACAATATTTTGGCGAAATTCGATTTTATTCATCAACATAATTTCCATCTAAGACAATACAATCGGTCCAACGCTTCTCTAGCTTCTCGATACCTTTTTTGTAGAAGTCTTGATTTTTCCCCTCAAAATGAGCTTCAGTTGCGGCAATTACTTCCTCGTTGCTGGTAAATTTTTTTCCCTGGAGCATCCTTTTGAGATCAGCAAAGAGCCAGTAGTCGCTGGGGGCTAGATCTGGAGAATACGGTGAGTGCGGAAGCAATTCGAAGCGCAATTCATGAAATTTGACCATCGTTTTCATCGACTTATGACACGGTGCATTGTCTTGGTGAAACAGCGGTTTTTTCTTCTCCATATGGGGCCGTTTTTTCTTTATTTCTTCGGCCAATCGATCCAATAATGCTATGTAGTAATCACTATTGATCGTTCTTCCTTCTTCAAGGTAGTCTATGAACAAAATACCGTGAGCATCCCAAAAAACTGAGGCCATTACCTTGCCAGCCGACTGTTGTGTCTTTGAACGCTTTGGTCGGCTTTCACCGGCTGCTGTCCACTCAGCTGACTGCTGATTTGACTCCGGAGTATAATGATGGATCCATGTTTCATCCATTGTCACATAACGACGCAAAAATTCGGCTTTGTTGCGGTTAAAAAGCACCAGACAGGCCTCAGAATCGTCGATTCGTTGTTGTTTTTGGTCTGGTGTCAACAAACGCGGCACCCACTTTGCCATGAGCTTTTTCATGCCCAAATGTTCATGCAAAATTGTAAACACGCTGCCTTCGGATAACTTTGAGGCTTCAGCTATTTCCCTCAATTTCAATTTTCGGTCAATCAAAACGATTTTTCGGATTTTTATGATGTTTTGTTCCGTAACAGCCGTAATTGGGCGACCACTACGAGCAGCGTCTTCGACGTCTGTACGACCACGTTTGAATTCATTATACCAATCACAAATGGTCGATTTTCCTGGGGCAGAGTCCAAATAATGTTTATCAAGCCACTGTTTAGCTTCTACCGTATTTTTTCCGGTTAAAAAGCAATGCTTAATTAGCACACGAAATTCTTTTTTTTTCCATTTTTAACAAAAACACTGAGGTAGCTTCACTTTGACGTCTCTATACTTGAGAACACGTTTAGCGATTGTCATGAAATTTTGACATATACCTTAGAAAGGTTGGTACTATCGAATAATGAAATGGGTTTCTTAAAAGTGGCGCCCTCTATATGTCAGTCCGGGGACTTTTTGAGTCATGTGTTATATTGTTCTCTTTTGAAATATCACAATATTTAAAACATCGCTAATGATGTAAATATTTTTTGAACAATTTTAAATTTACAACTATGGAATAGTTTGCGATAATTTTGGACGATTTTCCTTGTGATGTTGTTCTAAATTAAATTTTTTCAATAATTAAAATAGAAAAAAAAATAGTCAACATAATTATGATTGTGTGGAAATGTACAAGATTTTAGAGTTTTAGTCACAATTAAATTAAAAACTATCATTGAATCACACACAATAAATTTAATTTATCAAATGAAACAACAAATCCAACCACGAATCTCATTCGAATAATACAAAATAGAAGATGTAAACATCAAATAGAATGGAACGGAATGGAATGTCAAACATAAAATGTCAACTTGTGGATTCGAAATTTATAAATACTTGCGATTTGTATAAAGAGAACTTGGAGATTCGTACTAACGTGCAATATATTTATGAAACACTCGCTGGTACTTGTGCAAATTTGCAAGTTTTCTACTACAGACTCACATGAATTCGTAAAAACAAATCAATTGTTACGATTCCTATCCCCCTAGGTTTTTCTACTGAATCTTACAATGAATCCCGCATCTTTTCTCCATGAGTGGTGCTAAGCATGGAGCATGCCAAATGTTTTTTCATCGAATATAACGTTGGGAGAATATATCCAATACAGGAGTGTTTGTCTCATTGCAAAATGTCCAAGCCATTTGCTTGCAGTCATGACTGTTGAATAATCACTTAAAATTTCATAGCAATTTCCTTGTTAAGTGTCGTGCAAAATATATTGAATTTTTCTTTGAGTTGGAGCACAACGTTCACGACATCAAATAATGAATTCCAGCGGGTATCGTTAGGTTGAACGAGCATGCGTTCAAATGTAGATTCACAAATTGACTTTGCTACAGAGCTTTTATTTGTGAGTCTCTAAATTCACTTCAATTTTCTCAAACAGCCATTCAGGAGTTTTGAAACGTTCGTTGGTAAATTCTTGTAAAAGTCTCTTCCAGCAACCAAAATAATATGTGAGCAACATCGCATTTGTTTCGTCAAAACAACTTCATCTCCAATAGTAGAATGATATGCACTCTTTGTCGCCATTTTGAAAGCTTTAAAAGCTCGCTGAGCTTTCAAGCCGGCGGCACAGAGTGCTTCTCCTATCTATGCAGCGTGTAGATCAAGCAGAATTGACCCCAGTATAGATTAAAAACTATCGCCATCTAGTCATCGAGAATTCACTATGACATGTTTTCTTACGAATATAACACTCAAATATTTTTTGTTTTTATTATTTTTTTTTTTCAATATTTATTCAAACGTAATTGTTTCCCTAGGGGAATGGAACTATTTGCGAATGAACATTTTTTCATATATTTGTATATGCAATTCAGTGGAAAGGTTTGAAATTCGTTTTAAAGTGAAATATTCGCAGAAAATTCGCAAATTTTGTCAATATATAATGCAAGATACACAAAGCAGGAACGAATTACAAAAACAACAACGTGTGTATGCATCAATGAAGAATGAAAAGAGAATGAAGGATGTAACAAGAGCACAGTCTTCTTGAGTTACGATCTGAGTAATTATTCGTATTAATACGTAGATTATTCGCAAATTCGCTGGATATTTGATTGATTCGATGCATCAGTAATTATTCGAAAAGAAATGTTGTATTTGTTCGAGTTCAAAACCCCTAGTTGTTTCCTCAACTATTTTTTTTTCTTTCAAACTAATACTAATATACAACAAAACAGAAGATGTAAACAATGTAAAACAATATCGAAATGACTCTGTCAGTAGTATGAAGTTGATTGCTCTACAGATTGTTATTACACGATGAAGCATTTTGAGTTATGTTCATTTTCAATAGCTTCGATCGATAGATGGCGTTAGTAGTTCCGTTTTTCAACATTGCTATATTAAATACATTGGGCTAATATAGCCTGGTGTAGATAAATTAAAAATTTGATTTTAATTACAAATATGCATTTATACAGTTATTGATTATTGGCGTATAATGTACATACGTGTAACTTAAATTCGATACAATGCGAAACATGTGAAAAGTGAAATGTAAGATTGAACAATGAATTAAAGTTAAAATAAAAGTTTTATTTTATTTGCGCGCTGTTTCGCATACAATTTATAAAAATTTTTCTGTTTGTTGATTGTTCACTTTTTCGAATTCTTCTTATGTGCTAAGTACCTCAGTAACATCATTTTCATTTTCAACGTTTTCGGTAGTAACGTTTTCGGCAGTTTTTGTCTTTTTTGGTTTGGCTTTTTGTACACTGCCGCCGCGTTTCTTTCCACTCGTACTCGGAGAGGGTGCTGCAGGTGCTGAGGAAGTAGTAACGCTATTTCTGCGTGCTACTTCTTCAACACATAATTTAAAAAACTCATTGAAATTAGTTACGATTTCAATCATAACTAAATCGCAACTATTTTCAATTTCTGCGAGAGTACTTGCAGCTAACATAATCAGCTGCACTCTTTTGAATGCAAGCGTTGAATTTGCTTTCGATATCGGGTGTTATTTTTTTAATGGCCTTGATATAAGCCACGATATATGCCTCATTCTTGAGTAACTCAAGAACGGAAGTCATGGCGATCATGGACCTTTCACCCTCAATATTATCGATCTGATAGCAAATGCTAGCACCCATACTCTTTTTGCTGATGTTCAGAGCTAGGTAGTCATTACCCATTTCTTCAAAAGTTCCGTGGAAAAATGTTCAGGAGCTAAGTGGCAATGCCATTTAGCTAGCTAAATAAATAAATGAATCGTTAATAAACTTTGGATTTATTCGATGTACAACAGACGAATGTCTATATTACAAAAATGATTCAAACAATGAATGGTGTTTAGTATTAATATATGTAGATGATATTACAGCGACTAACGAACAGAAAAAGACATATCATCCACATTCAAAACAAAGAGTATAGGAGAAATAAAATACTTTCTTGGACTACAAATTGAAAATGAAAATGGAATCTATTCAATTAATCAAAGGAAATTTATCAACAAAATAATAACAAATTACGGATTTGAAGAGGGTAAAACTGCAAAAATACCAATACATTCATCATATGAACGAAATCAAACGGATGAAGAACAGCTTGAATTAAATGAAAAATATCAATCTTTAATTGGATCACTATTATATATTGGATTAAACAGTAGAGCAGATATATCATCAAGTATATCTTTACTCTCGCAAAAAATTACGAATCCAAATAAATATGATTGGAAACAATTGACACAAATCATCAGATATCTAAAAGGAACAATTGAGGAAAAATTATTTTTAGGAATAAAAAATGATAAAGATATATCTAAAGAAAATAAACTAGAAGGTTATGCAGATGCGAGCTGGGGTGAATGTAAAATGGATGGAAAATCACAAACTGGTTATGTTTTTAAATTGAGTAATGAGTTGGACAAGTAATAAACAAAAATTTACTGCTTTATCATCAACCGAAGCAGAATTAATAAGTTTGGCTGAAGCAACAAAAGAAGCAATTTGGATTAAAAATCTATTAGAAGAAATTGATCAAAAGTTAAACTTACCAATTACAATTTACGAAGATAATCAAAGTGTTCTAAAGACAACAAAATCAAATCGAACAAAACACATAAATGTGAAATATCACTTCATTCAAGACTATACAAACAATGAAATAATCAAATGTGCCTACTATTCAACTGAAAAAATGATTGCAGATTTATTAACAAAACTTCTGAATAGAATCAAATGGAAACAAATCAAAGTAAACTTAGGTTTACATAAGTAAAAACAAAAGGAGAAAATTTAATCACTTGACGATAATAAGTTGAAGCAAGAAGATCAAAAATAATAATAAAAGGCAAATTCAAACAATGGAAAATAAAATACAAAAACGCAAATCAATTGAATGGAGAAATAAAAAGACAAACAAACAACAACAACATTTAAAGACCATTAATGCCTTTCAGCGTCTGGTCTGTTTTGTAATGGTCGGCCAACAACAATTCTCCTCCAACGTCCCTATCGAGAGCCAGGTCTTCAGTTTCCCTATTCCAGTCAACCCCTTTCATTAAATATTTTTTACCGAATCCAAATATCGTCTTCGCGGCCTCCTCTACCTCTCGGTGCATTCACTTCAGCATTAAAATTAACTTTGGCAAACGATACTCATTCATACGCTGTACATGACCAAACCATCTCAACCTAGACTTTCTTGCTACTTCATCAATCGAATCCACATTCAAATCTTCCCGTATTCTTTCATTCCTTGGACTACAAATCAAAGGAAATTTATCAACAAAAGCGATTTAGAAGCGGCTTGTACGAACTATGGAATGACCATTAGCAGCTCAAAGACACAGGTTATGCATATAGGGAAAGATAGGAAACAAGTAATTTGTATGTTGAATGGAGGTGTGCTTGAGCAGGTGTCGCAATTCAAATATCTAGGATGCATCTTTTCGGAAGATGGCAAACTGGATAAGGAGTTCGAACATCGCAGAGTGAATGGTAACAAAGTTGTTGCTCAACTTAGGTCACATGTTTTCAATAAGCGAGAGTTGAGTAAGGAGACGAAGTTGATGATTCATGGGTCAATTTCAGACCAACTATCATGTATGGCAGCGAGAGCTGGGTCGTTCAAATAATTTAATTCATGGTTTGGAGGTGGCTGATATGAAAGTTTTACGTATGATTTCGGGTGTGTCGCGTAGGGATCAATGGGAAAATAGAATTAGGAATGAAAGAAATAAAAAGAGTGAAATTTTTATTTATTGGAAGGAACACGAACAACTCTATGGAAGAAATCAATTCAGCAACAATGTTCATTTCAAATGGCAAACAATCAAAAAGGAAGATGAGTGGAAAACGGATGAATATGATGTCATTGAATCAAAATTCAGAAATAAAAATAAATAAAAATCACGCTAACTTAAATTATGATCTACATACGTTAATACAATTCAAAACTGTAAAGAGCGTCACAGTAGTGCATACCATTGAACGCGATTTTTTTGAACTGTCAGTATCCAATACCAACATGAAAAAATATAACTACAATATGTAAACAAACTGTTTTGAAAATGTTCGTTAAATTAGAAAATGTCTAAACGATTACGCTATTGTGCAATTGATAATTGTGAAAATGCTGATGGGACATTTTCACATAATATCCAATTTAATCGGTGAGTTTTAATTGGTGCATTTTATTAGTGTTTGTGTCATTCTTTTCTTCATTCACTTTAAGAATGCCATTGGAAGGAAATGTGAGAAAAAAATGGCTACAAATAATAGAAGGCCAACAATCGATCCAAAAATTACTTACATTTACGTATGTAAACGTTTGCTCGCTGCATTTTACTGCTGAAAATATTTTGTAAAACAAAAAATTGAAAAGTGGTGCTATTCCATCGATTTTCAAATCTCAAATTCAATCGTAAGTTATTATTATATTTTTTTACACTTCCACACACACGGAATAAAATTTGAGATTTTTGTGCAAAGAAATTTTTTTTCGCAAAAATAAATTTTTTTGTATGGAATTTTGAGAAATCTCAACAATCGAAAAAAAAATTTTTATTCCGTGTGTGCACTTTGGTGAAATTGGTGATTCTAAATATTGCGCTAACTTGAAATGTTCTTGAATGATGAATGTTAATTAAAATGTTGATAGTTTTAGAGAATATGAAAGAGTTGAACAACCAGCATCAATCGATGCGTTGGATCATGATATCACGTTGGAACAGACAAATAATAAAAAAACAAATTCAAGTGCTGTTTGCTTTTGCGCACACGAAGGTAACCAATATTACATACCTTGACTTAAGTGAAATTTTCTTTATTTATATTTAATCATAAAATTGTCGAATAAAATTTCAGATAATGGTGCATCAATCTGTTTGGAAGATAATGATAGAAACCTGAATCTTTTTGTTGACGAATAAACCGCGAATATTCAAATTTCATAACATTTTTTTAAATTTTTCGATTTTGATGCGGATATACGGTATTTGAAATTGGATAAATTCCCCTTGGATATTTTTAATTCAAATATTACTGAATCCACGAATCAATTCAAAAGTACTTTGAGCAGAAAGAATGCTTATTCCATATTTTCATTCCTTGATGTAGCGATCGAATACTTTAAATCATTGACTATATATGGTAAAAAAATTGTGGACACAAATAAGCGAACTGGACTTAAAGGCTTCATTATTAATATCATAAATCTGAAAAGCATTTACGATATGTATATCATATACTATATTAATTTCGATGCTGTAGAAGCAGAAAAAATGTTTAACACACAAATGGATGACGAAAGATTTGAAGAATTGTTAGAAACAGAAAATACAGAAGAACCAAAAGAACCAGAAGAACCAGAAAATAAATTGAATGCAAAAGATTTTTTATTGGATTGTGGAGAAGAAGCCACTATTGCTAAAATTGGAGGTTTGGTCGAAAAAAAGATTTCAGAAATAGGTCGTTTCGATTGCGAATGTAAACATGTGCTTCATCGTAATGACAAAGTCAATGATTCGCTGCTTCCTGAAAATAATTACATACCATGCGTCAGTACAGTTTATGTATGCAAGATTGAAAATGCATGTTTCAACAAATACCGAAATGAGATTAATTTCAACTATGAAAAACTTATCGACGAAATCATGGACTCAATTAGCTTAAGCAATGTTTTCAACAATTATTTTGAATGCGAAAAAACCCACAAAACTGGTTTTGTGCTTTATATTATAAAAGAGTACATTCGCTTACAGGCAACATATATAGCAAAAAAGCTTACACTTATCGAACAAAAAAATTTTATGTCGAAAGCAATTGAATAAAAGAATTCATTTTCTTGGACTATAGCTAACGTTCTGAAATAATTTTTTTCATTCAGATCACTAAAAACATAATAAGTCAAATAATTCGTCGAAAAAAAACCAAACACTTGTATACAAATTATTTCAAGGCTTTTAAAACTAAAGATATTGTAAATTCACTCGATTCACTCGCAATATAGATATGGTTTTTTCATTTCAAACGATGTTTCAGCATTATTTAAGAATTTCAGTGCACAGAAATACGAGGGACAAATCTTAAATATTTCACAGTCATGGTTTGTATGCATTAAATGTAAATATAATAAAAAAAAAATAAACATTTTATCATCGCTCTTATTGTATTCCATACAAACACATCAAGAATCCAACATCACTGCTTCAACTAAGAGGAAAAAACATTATATGGACATCAATACAGTTTGTTTTTTCGTTGGTAATTTGAGACCTTTCGAAACTATACACACAGAAAGTGAAAATGAGTTTATATTATTATGATGCAACATGGAATCGTTTAAAAATGTCAATATGTTGGATTAACCAATATTTATAAACAAAATAAATAAACAAAGCATTGTTCTCGAATCATGTCGACGTTCTTGATCAATTATTCATTATTTGAATTTCTCAAATTAAAACTGATACTTTGACCGACTATTGAAACAGTGTTTTCATTCGATGGTTGTCGTTGAAAATGGCACGTACAAAGAAACAAGCAAAGAAAAAGGTAAAAATACCAACGAAATCCAAAGCATCCGAAACAAGTGTAGCTTCGAAAGATCTAAAGCCTCATAAGTGTACTCACGAAAATTGTGCAAAAAAGTACACATCAATTTCGGCTCTAAACAATCACATACGAAACAAACACGATGATATCCATTGGAAGTGTCCTTTCTGCGATGAAGACCAGGTCTCTAAAGACAAACACAACCTGCATATCGCAAGCATCCAAATCAGTGGAATTTAAACATGAATTTGGATCGAAACCAATATCGTAAAAAACAACTCACAACCAAAGCGAAGGAAGCCAAGATCGTATTCCAGCAAAACATCGTCGATAAACAATAAACAATCATGCGTTTCAAAACTAGCTTAATTACAGCAAAGGAGAAAATCCGTAAATTAAAACAAAAGTTGAATGATGCCAATAAGAAATTAGCAGAGCTTGGTCAACCCGAAGAAGGTGAATGTGAAATCAATGATTTCGAAAATACTGATGAAGATAGCAACGAGGCTTCAGAAACTGATGACGATGATTGTATGAGCGAACGAGAATCTGAAAATGAATAAAATTGTATAGAAATTCAATGAAATTTAATATTACTCATAAAAGATCTGGTGAAATTACGGACACATTTTTTTCAATTGAAATTCTACGTAAATAAACGAATATGATTTTGCATAATTAAACAATTCGAGTTTGTCAACGATTATAAATTAATGTATTTTCAAATTTTAAAATGAAATAAATGTTAAAGAAATAACGAAAATTAAAAGTATTCAAAATATTGGAAAATCAGTTCATTTCAGTCCATATGTTTCTGTAGTTTAGTTAGCTATGCTGTTCATTTTTTTATGAAGGAATGTGTGATTTGAATTTTCTTCATTTGTATACGATTATTCGAATATTGGCCATAATTGAGTTGAAAAAGTTTCAGATGGCCGACGACCTCTGATTTTAAATGGTACGATTGGTGGGATGATTCGAGCATTTGTTTGATTCATGTTGTTTTCATTTGCAATTGGAATGGGTATGAATTTTGGGTTTGTATCATCGGCAGAAACATCATTGTTGTCGAAATTCGATTCATCGTTTTTGGTTGCTTCAACTACCATTTCAATGTCACCATAAGAATCAATGTTGCAACTCTATTATAAATAGAATAAAACTACATATTGGAACATTTGTAATATCACCAAGTAGAAAAAAACCAAAAAAGGATATAAAATATAAACAGATAAATATGAAAGTTTTTATTACATTTTCATTGTTTGCGTGATCGAAATTTTCTGTGACCATTTCAACTTCACAATTGGCTTCAACATTACCAACTTCCAATCCATCAATATTGATCTGATATGTAGAAATCAAAAATAAGAAACATCACCAATTTTACCAGTAAAAAAAAAATAATAATGTGTAAACATTACCCACTGCCAATCCATCAGTATTGAACTAATGAAAATCACCAATTTCATCAGTAAAGAAAATATAATGGTAATAATTTTTTTTATTCATTTAATCTTTGAATTTTCCGAACATACCTCGTCTGTTTGAGTATCAATTGGTGTCATGTTGACCTCTTCGAGCTCAATTTCACCCATTGCCATATCTTTATCATCAGAAGCATTGTCCAAGTTCGCCAATTGTTGCAAACCAAAATGTTGCAATATTTCTGTTCGGCCGAGCAATCCTCCTCCATTATTCACACTGGATTGTGTTGCACCAACTGAAAATCATCGTTTTGGTGGTGGCTTAGATGGTTCCACATTTGGTGGCAAATGGTTTGACGGTGCAACATCGATCGATTCTCGGCGAGAAATGCGTCGAGGTGGACGTGACAATGCCGTTAGAGCTTCAGCATGTGGATTGACCGAAATTCCAATGGAAAAATTATACAAATCGTAGCTTTGATGGTGTGTAAGTCCTGATGCAAGGCAATTCGCAACATACGACGTGTAACTTAAAAAAAA
>JAQOWM010000813.1:0-20315 GCA_029041755.1 Resseliella maxima
TAAAGGTTTTATTCGGATGATTTCTTCGTATGAAAATGGAATCAAACGGGATTTTAGTTTATTTCAATACATCCTGGTCTATGTGTGGTTATTATTATTTTGTCTTTTTTCAACAGTTTGAGAACAAAACATCTCATTAATTGGCTGTTTGAAGAATCTCAAGTGAAATTCATTCTTAATTTTAGTGAATTAAAAGAAAGAAGAAACAAGAGAATATGAATTTGATTGCTTACATAATTATTATTAAGCTTACAGATTATTTCTTATTACAATCAATAATTATTCACTTTTAATTTTATTTTTATTTCATATAAATAATATCGAACAGTTCAGCAATTTAACTTAACGTTTTTAATGTTTTTGAGTTTATAATACAGACTGCTTCAATGAAAAGTATTTTTTTTTCTCAATTGCATTGTTCTGTTTCATACAATGAAATATTTAACAGCAAGAATGATGAACGATAATTTTCACTTGAAGCAATGTTATAATTCGCTGTAGCAATGAAAAGACACATATCATTCATCGTATTTGACTGCCGTAACGATAATTATTACATGGAAATGTTGTATGAATCTGTCGCTAAGCCGATGGTATGCGGTTTGCATAATGAAAAATAATTTTTGACTGGAAACCATCGGCTTTCTGAGATTTTCATATAATAGTTATTCCCTTGTGAGACAGTCAAAAGAGATGAATGAGATTTGTTGTTCCATTACAACAGTGAACACTCACACTTTCATTAAACAGAGCATTCAGTCTCACTTCAGCATTCAATCTCCTATCTCTCTCTCTCTCTCGCTCTCATTTTGCGTTTCAACTTTCGACATTGTTTTCTTTACCGGATTTTTAATAAATAATATTGATAATTTTCAAATAAATAATATTGAACAGTTCAATTCGAACTGAACCAATTTTTGTATTGAACAGTTCAATTCGGTTCAATTAATTGAACACGTTCGGAAACATTTTTCGGGTTCATGTTCGTTCGGGTTCGGTTCAAGTTGTTCGAAAGAGAAAAAAGGGTGTTCAATGTTGGTTCAAGTTTGGTTCAAGTTGTTCAGAATTGAAAATGGTCTGTCATGTTCGTTCATGTGTGACGGTTAAAATTCGAACTCAACTCGAACGAACATGAACAGTTCGGTTGAGTGGACAGCTCTATTATCAAGAATGGTAATATTCAAATTCAAACAATATTATGTATTTAACGTGCTCATTTCACATATACATGAATGGAAAATATTCACATAGACAGCTGGCTAATGAGAGAACTGGTTTACACCAAGTGTTGGTGTAAACCTAAGCTTAAGACATTACTTGTGCTAACTTAAAAATCATCACTGATAATCGGAGTTGTTATTGGGGGTTAGTCGTCATGATCTGCTATCGATTTTTTGATTAAATTTTTTATGTATTTTAGTGCGTTTGCCCTTTCTCATAATTTCAATGTAACTGTCAGAGACTCAATGACTCTAAACTTGTCCTTCATAAATGCTTGGAAATTTATGTTTTTTGACTTGGTTTTTCACTAAAAACAGATCGTGAATATTTATTTCTAATTCTTTTGCATTGGCGTCGAAATATTTTTTATTTTTAATTTTTCTATTTAAAAGATGTTCTTTTGCCAGTTCCAAAGCTTTTGCTATATTGTTGCGTGTCATATCGGCAAGATTATCATAATTATAAGAGAGTTTTGGTTTAGTTAAATGATTGGGTGTTTGGATCTGGAAGCCAATGTTTTTGCGTAAAATGTACATTTGGAAATTTTCAATTGCATATTATGTTGTTTCAATAGTTGCAGTACTTCTCAAAGAATTTTGTCATGTTCTTCCTTGGTTTTGGCATAAATGATTACGTCGTCCAAGTAAACATACACAACTTTACCGATAACGGGTGAGAGAATTGTGTTGATTGCTCTCTGCCAAGTCAAAGGAGCGGTGGAGCAGACCAAATGGCATTCTAATCCATCTGTACTTGAAACTACCGGCAGTGAATGCCGTATAATCTCTACTATCTTCATCTACAACTGTTGAATTGACCGTGCATATTGTATTGCATTACAATCATATTATAACTCTGTCAACTACATTTATTCAATTAATAAAGTTAGTCGTTGTCTGTGTACCACACGAACCAAACGTGCATTTCATTTTCTCTTGCTTTGCGATCAAATTACCACAACAACAATCTGATAAAATGCATTTTTGATATCCAATGTAGAGAAAAATTCGCAACCCGATAAACCATCTAGTTGTTATGGTTTCGTGGAAACCATAAATATTTACACATTTTAAAATGAAAAACAAGTTACACATAACAATTAATTTAATGTATCACTTCACTTGGAATATGAAATCGAATTAAATTCAAATCGCGACGTAAACAATGAATCTGACAGCGATGAATGTGAATGTCAATGCAATGAAGTTGGCGAGTTAGGGCTATGGTTAAGAACATTCGAGCAATAGCATAGACACGAACCAAAGACTATTCAACATACATTAAGTAGAGCGCACATGAAACGATTAGCGCATGCATTAGACAAGAATAATGTAATAAAACGTCAAATGCAAAAGTGTGACATTTCACCGGTCAGTATTAAATGTAAAGTTGATTGAATTTTTCTTCTTGACGGACCACCAAGGCAAGTAGACACATTTTATCGTGTTTCAAGCTTCTCATTCAATCAAATAACCACGTTTTCTATCGTCGATAAGTGAATACTCGTACAATCAGCGCATCAGCCAGCCAAGATTAAAATTCTGGAGATTTTGTACCGGCAAAAGAGACTACAGCAAAGGAAAGAATCAATTTCGTGTGTGCTATTGCGGCCGATTAATTTAATAAGAGAATTTATCGCCAAGAAAGACAACTGTAAGTAGTTTAAGAGTATTTTGCGATCGCAATAAGTAGGGAATTTGATTAAAAAGAATAAACCGAAGCATTTTAAGCAAATCAAGGAAGTATTTAATTTGTAATGTTCCGCGCTTAAATAAATAAGAGCCACGATTTGTAGTTTAAAAGCAGGAAACATAACATAGTATATCGTCGATAAGAGGTATAGGGAAATTTTGAAATTCGGTTATTTCATTTAAATTTTTGTAGTCTACTACGCATCGTAGATCTGTTTTTGTACCAAAATCATCTTTTTTTGGAATTAACATAACTGGAGAGTTGTAAGCAGATTGGCATTTTTCAATTATGCCCTAACGTTCGTAATAGACTAAGAGCCACTGAATTAAGGATGTGTTATTTCTACTTTATGGATAATAATTGGTTTGAAAGTTATTTTAAGAATTACTTTAACCATAGAAAATAAAATTTTTAAGTTTCTCACTTATTAAGGTGAAATCTGATTAATTGAAAACTTAATAAAAACAATAGTATTTTTTAATTATGCTTTACGTTTGATTTAGTTCGAATAACATAAAATAGTACGTAAATTTCTAACATTCCAAATATCTGCATGAAATGTATTGAACATTATAACATTCATAATTATTGATATCTGAATTCTTATTTTTTCATACAAAATACTGTGAAATTTGAGGTTATGTTTTGTTTTCATAGTATTTTGCTAGGTATTTTGTATGAAAGAATAAGAATTCAGATATTAGTAATTATGAATGTTTCGATGCAGATATTTAAAATGTAAGTTTATCGGACATAAAAAATAATATATTTTGAATTTCATACATAAAGCAAAAAGAAAAATTAATGTTTTTTTTAACAATTTTAATCGATCAGATTTTGATCTGTATTGAACATTTCATGCAGATATTTGGAATTTAAGAAATTTATGTACTTGTTTATGTTATTCGAACTAAATCAAACGTAAAGCATAATTAAAAAATACTATTGTCTTTATTAAGTTTTCAATTAATCAGATTTCACCTTAATAAGTGAGAAACTTAAAAATTTTATTTTCTATGGTTAAAGTAATTTTTAAATTAACTTTCAAACCAATAATCATCCATAAAGTAGAAATAACACATTCTTAGTTCAGTGGCTCTTGTCCGGGGAAAACCCCCTACAAAAAGTCTATAATCTTCAATTATTTCTTCTAATATTTGTTTATGTTTATGTGGGATTCTGTATTGGCGAACGTTGACAGTTTTAGAACCGGGAATTATTTTTATTGAATGTTTTAATAATTCGGGACTACATAATGAATCTCCCTCTATAAAGAATTGGTTTGGAAATTCCCCACAAATTGTTTCTATAAATGATTTTTCATTTTCGGAGCATTGACTGAGATTTAATTTATTATAAATGAATTCTGATCGAGAAATTTGGTTAGTTTCATTAGAATTTTGGCCATGATTTGTAAATATTTTTTTGCTTATTCTGACATTTGTAGGATTAACTTTAAAATCTTCAAAAATTTGCAATTCCTCCATATAATGATTGACAGCTTTGAAATATATTTTATGTTCAAGTTGAGTGTCGCTTTTTTCATTAGTATTTAATGTATTTTCTTCATTTTTAAACGATAAGTTTGTATCTTTGTGAGGTTTTTCTGATTTCGCGTTTCGCGACATATTATTTGTCTCATTTCTAGATTTTGCGATAGTGTCTTTTTGAATTTCGTCTATTTTGGTCTCTTTTCGAGCCTTATTTATTTTATTCGCATTTCGCGTTATTTTTTCTTCATTTAATTTTACGATAGTCTCATTTCGAGCCTTATTGTTTTCATTCGCATTTCGCGATATATTTTCTTTGGAAGTCTCATTTAGAGCTTTATTATTATCGGTCTCATTTCGAGCCTTATTATTTTGTATTATTGTAGAGTCGCCTTTTTGGATGCGCTCCGCCATTTCATTTAAATTAAGCTGGATGCACATTTTGGACATATTCATAATTGCTCCAAATGGGCATAAGAAGACATATCCGAAATAACCATCGGCTGGTCCAGCATATTTTCTATCTATCAAGTGTAATGTTGTCCCCAACAAACGGCCGTTGATTGCAAAGATAGAGTGAACCATGCCCTTGGTCTTTATGGATGCTTCTTTTCCAATCAGACCATACAGGTCAAGCGAGTAATTTATTTTTCGTGTAGAATCAACAATTATATCATCGGCTAGCAAACTTATACTTGCGCCGGTATCGATTAAAAATTTAAGTGGCCTAGTAGTCAAATTCGAATTTAAAATTGCGTATGGTGCTCCATTTTCATTTCTTATATTGATTTCAACGACTACGTTAGTGTCGTTGCAAAAATGTTTATTTATATTTATTTGGAAGTTTTTTAGTGTGTTTAATATTTTTTTATTATTGTGAGAAGTACGGAAATTAATTGACATTTTATTTTTTGTTGATGAAATATGTTGGCCGTCATATTTCATCCCATTTAGTTTTCCGATTGTGGTGGAGATTGAGTTTGTACGTTTTGAACTTGAGCGTCATAAGTTCTGGCCATATTTTGAGGTCTTTGATTTTGTCTGGGACGGTCATTTCTTTGAGCCTGTTCTTGGTTATTGTAATTGTTACCCCAAGAATTGTTTTGATTTCTGCGGTTGTCGTTGGACCAATTGCGATTATTACCATTACCATTGCTATTACCATTGCCGTTATTACCATAGCTATTATAATTGTTATTTCGTTGATAGTTTCGGCCATCCGAATTATTATTGGGATTTCTTTGCCAATTTCGATTGTTACGGAATGGTGTATTTTGAAATAATGTGTTTGGAGATCTATTGCCAGTGTTGAAACCTCTGAGAGCGTTGATTAGTGTGTTCATCCCCCCGTTATTGTCGTTTTTCTTTCTGCATTCACTGGTTCTGTGACCATTAATTTTGCAAAACATACAATATAATTCGGAATTTGGGACTGTGAACTTACTATCGTTCTCGGCTTCGATTGAATATGCTATGGCATCTTCCAAAGAACTTGCTCCGCGAGTTAAGAGTCTGTCTTTCAATTTGAAATCTCTGATACCTTTGGAATATGCTCGTCGTGCTATACGATTGTATTCTAATTTTTGATCTTCTGGCAACTTATCATAAATATAGCATTTTTCTTTAAACAGTTTTCGAGCACGATTGGCATATTCGCTAATTGATTCGTTTTGGCCGCGGTGCATATTTTCTAATTGGCTAGTTATTATGTCTTTATTCTTTATTTATTCTTTATTCTTTATTCACCGCCATAAAATTGGCTGTATTTTCAAGTTTACAATTTATTTATTACATAAAATCAAATTTGTTAATCACATTAATTGATTGCTAAAGGTTAATTTCTTCAATTTTCTTTTAAAAATATTTTTGTTATTGGTACTGTCAAATAAACTACAAAATTCGTTAACAAGTTTAATCATCTTCATAATTGGCTGATTAATGGAAAAGTCATTATTATAATATGGTACTTCTAAAAATCTATTAAAGCGTAATTCTCTATTATTTCTATGTCTTACAAATTTACTGGAAATTGTTACATCATTCATTGAGTTATACAATATGTCGAATGCAAATAACATGTTAAATTGCATTCTTCTATGCTTCAAAGTATCAAGTTTTGCTAATTGACATCGTTCTTCATATGGTGCTAGCCTGTATGTGTCACGTGGAATTTTATTAATTTCCAAAAGATGATACAAGAAACTTTTTTGAACCGATTCCAGATCATCTTGATAAATTATTTGATATGGATCCCATACCACTGAGCCAAATTCAAGTTTTGATCTCACGTATGAATTGTATAACAATCGTTGAGTTGCAAGCGAAAAAGTATTTTTAGATTTGTTTCTTATGCATGCCCAAGACTGTCTTGCAATCGCAATTGTTTTTTCAATGTGTGGAATAAATGTGAATCGTTGATCCACATTAACGCCCAAGTCACGCATTTGTTCCTTACGTTCAATCACAAACTCATCCAATTTGTAATTTGCATTTATGAATTTGCGTGATCGATTGATTGTTAGAATAGCACATTTCTGTGTGTTGAAATGTAATTTATTTTCTTTGCACCACTGTATTAAATTATCAATGTCTTGTTGTAGCTTGAAAACATCATGTGAAGAAGTGATTTCCATGTGGATTTTGATATCATCAGCAAATAGTAATACTGATGCGAATTTAACTACGTTGACAATGTCATTGATAAATATTAAAAATAGTTTGGGGCCAAGTACACTACCTGGAGGGACGCCAGACGTAGATTCATAACAATTTGACTTGAATTTTCCAATTTGTACGTAACTTTGTCTATGAGTGAGGTAATTGTAAATCCATAAGCATAATCTCTTTGAGAAATTAAAATGTTTTAATTTGTTGATGAGAATTCGGTGGTTTACGCAATCAAAAGCACTTTTAAAGTCGCCGTAAAAAATGTCCATTTGATTACCTCTAGCAAGAGCAGTGTGTGCAGCAATTGACAAATTGATGAGATTTGTGGAAATTGAGCGACGCGATCTAAATCCATGCTGGCTATTTGATAATTTGTGTTCAATTAAATCTGTTAATTTTATGTTGATTGCAGATTCAAATATTTTTAAAATGACTGAGCTGATTGCAATAATGCGGTAATTTTCAATTTTTCTGCGATCACCCTTCTTGAACAATGGAATAATACGAGAGAGCTTCAAACATTGTGGTATTATGCCAGTCTCAAGAGATTTATTAAATAGTAACCAAAAAGGAAAGATTAACGAAGCAGCGCATTCAATTATGACTCTTGGATGAATATCATCAGAGCCGATACAGCTGTTTGGTTTAAGTAAATAAATTGATGTTTCGATCTCTTCCATGGATAAATTTAATTCGATTGATTTATCTTGTTCATTTGCAAAAATTTGCTCAAAATTTACTGGAATATCATCTTTTTCAAATGATTGTTCAAAATGTTTAGCAAATAAGTGTGCAATTTCACTTGATGAAGTTGCTTTCTCATGCTCAAGATACATTTCTGCTGGATAATTTGATGATTTGTTACCTTTGATAAATTTCCAAAATTCGGAAGGATTCAAGGAAATATTCTGTTCAATTTTGGCGATGTATTCATTGTATAATTTATCATGGTATAATTTGAAATCAATTAATGCTTTTTTATATTCTTCTGTAACTTTTCCCTTTGGTTTACGTTTGAATGCTTTGTCACGTAGATTCTTAAGATGTTGCAATTCACGAGTCCACCATTTTGGCTTATTTGGTTTAATAACAATCTTCCTTTTTGGTACATTTTCTTCAATTAGTTGACGTAAAACAATATACAAAAATTGAAACGCATCCTCAACCGTTCTAGTATTTGTTTCATGTGCGAAATTAATTGCATTTAGTTGTTGTTTTATTCGTTCATAATTGCCCTTGCTAAAGCAATAAATTTCAATATGTTCACAAAACAGAAATTTCTAATGGTGGATGATAAACATCAGTTTTGTCAGTGATTGTAATTGGTGCCTTACAAATAGACACGTCACAATATTTGTCCACGTGAACCAAATCCAGAACATTGTTTGCTATATTTGTTATGTTTGAGGTCTGATATAGTGATAGTTCTTGAAGTTTTTGTAGAAATTCACCAGTGATTTGGAAGTATTTTGCATTTTGATGTGTCAGTAATTTTGAAGGTAAATAATAAGAAAGTGTTTCGTCTGGTTCCCATGCAACATTTGCTATATTCCAATCACCTAACGCGAACAAACGATGATTTGAATACGATGATATAATTTTATTCAAGTTGTGATAATGCTCAAGATACACACTATTGTCTTTTTGTTGCCATTGTGGAACATACGCAGCATAAATGATGACCGGAATCTGTTTGAATGGAATTTTAACGCAAACACAATTGCATGTTTGGGCACAGTCAATTGAAATTCTTTTACTATTTAACAATTTATGAATTAGTATCGCAATACCACCTCCTCTGGAAAGTCTATCATGACGATACACGTTGAAATTAGCTGGAAAATATTCATCATCTTCCACAGAATCGTTCAACCAAGTTTCTATGAAGCACAACATTTGATAATGAGAGGCAGCAATGTGAATTTTTAAATCTTTTTTAGCTGGAATGCTTTGAATATTTTGATAATAAATGGTCTGTGTTGAGAGATCAATGTATGAGTTTTTTGTGTTCACATTGCATGCAAATGTTGACTTTTTATTAGACTTTATTTGTGCATTTGAAATTTTTGACCTCGATTGTAATGCAATTCCACTTATTTTTTCAATAGCTTTGAAAAACTGCTCAACATTCTCTTCAGTAAGTTGAACATTTTCTAATAACTGCATTTGATGAAGCATTTGAAAATCATATTCATCAGGTTCTTTACATTTAGAGTTTTGTTGTTGTTGTTTTAGTTGTTGTTGCATGCTCATGGACATGTTGGTGTAGCTGCCAAGTCCATCAAATCTGTAGATGTTGTTTCTTTTGTTGATTCTGTTGATTTTGCTGGTAAGTTTTTTTGTTTTGAAAGATTTGCCATTGAAGAATTGTTAATGATAGGCATACAATCAGCAATAGTGCTTAGTTTATCCGTACGACGTTCGCAGAATTCGCCAATGAGTATACCAGTGGGCCAAAATTCAGCCTGCATCAAACGATCATACAACATTTCAGTACATATAATTCGAAACGAAACAAATGTCAATGAACTCATATCAGTGTCTTTTTTAATGAGTGCATGCACCATGAAATCATTACTGTTAACATCAGGAATTTCTTTTTTAATGTGGCCAACAATATTGTTTCGTGTGACATTTGGATTAAAACGAGATACATAGACTGACATAGGAAGGTTTTGTTTACTATATGCATATTTTTTGTTAACTTGTACAGCAATACCCAGATCAGAAGAAGTGCCCGTTCCAGTTTTTAGCGTACCATGTTCAGTTTTGTTTGATGGTTTGCGAGTTATAGTTTTGTTTTTGTTTGTCAATTTTGTTGTTGGTGTTTGTCTGTTAGTTGGAGTGGCGAAGTTATCAATACGTCGGCGTTTAATTGATGGAACAGGCAAATTATTTGAAGTATTATGTGGAATCAGTGGCGTCATAAGTGAATTTGATTTCATATCTTCTACGTTTTTGTGAGTTTTATTAGTATTGATGTGAATTTCCTTAATGACGGATGCAATTGATTTCACTTTACCCGATTCATTCATTCTTGATGGTGTGTGAACTTCTCCAATAATGTTTTTATTGATTTCACGAGTTAATTTAAGTAATTCATCTAATTTTGCATTAGCAGATGAATCAAACATAGATGGTTGGTTTGTCGTTGACACTTTGTTGGTTTTTTTTGGCGAATCAATTAAACAATTGTTGCAAAAGATTTTGACGTTAGCACACATAATTTGGCTTGTTTTTAGAGATAATCCAATGCATTGTAGATGAATAACATGTTTACATTTCGAACATTGAGTGGTTGAATCCTTTTTTACATTTGTTGGCGGGCAATCGTCCCGAGAACATAGTTTAACCGGTGACATTTAGTTCGCGTCAATACAAAATCACTTGACTACAACAACAATGTACATATACAGCAATTTTATGCTCAAAATCTCAAAATAAAGCCAAATTTAAAGTGAACTCCACTACTTTATAAGACAACAATTTCCAGTTGACACTTTAATAAATTTATTAAATTGATAATTTTCAATAAATTCATTATTTTTATAGGATTTAGAACTCATTTGATCATAAATGCATTATGTTTAATGTGATTTGTATTTCTTTTTATTTGAATACATTTTTTTTATGAAAATTGATTGGCTTCACCTGCTCAACGCAATTTTATGTAACATGTATGATGCTTCACATGACGCACTTTAATATTGTTTCATTAAATTTATTATTTTAATTCCAATTAGAATTCATTTTATCACAACATTCATTATGTGTAATAATATTTAGATTGATTGAAATATAGAAAACTTAGGAAAATTCAAATGTATTTGAGTTTACATTCAGCAAGTGCAGCAAATCATTCTGGTGCATTCAACTGGCTGCACCTGATCATATGATTTGTTCCAAAAATATTGTTCAAAATAATGACCCAATTAAATTCAAACGTGTTTAATATCGATGATATTATTCATTTTATTAGTTACCCGTTCAGCAGCACGTTTACGAGGCGAAATGTCAATTGATGATTTTCGTCGTTGCCGTGGAGTATACGTCAGAACTCAACGGAATCATGCTATGGAACGCCAAATATCAGTGTTCGGTAAAGATACAATTGATGATATCTAGATAAGATAAGATATTTGGTTATTTTCAAAAAAATATCTAGATAAGATACCAGTATCTATATCTAAATTTTGTCAGGTAAGATAGTATCTGTATCTGAAAAAAGGTATTTTGCAGATATTTTTCCAAAATTTTTGGATTTAAAAAAAATTATCATAAAAAAAAATTAATCACGTAGTATGTATTTTCAACGAATTTATTCGAATAAATGTAAATTTTGATGAACAAACAAAGCCTTTTCGAAATTTGCATCTGAAATTCGATTACGTCGATCAGTAAAAATAATCAATGCTTTAGAAAAAATGCGCTCTACTGGTGCACTGGAAGAAAGTGAAGTATTAAATTTTCTGTACAATTTTTCAAGCACAGGCAGATTCATGAATTCCTTTTTAGCTGGGTCACTCGGTGGTTCAACAATATACTTCCAAACATCTAACGTTAATGAATCATCTGTAGATGAACGTCTCACATTTTCCGAAAATCTTAAGTGTTTAAAAAAGCTAATTTCTTTTTTGTTTTTCGTACATTGAATTGGTTCAATGTGAGATGCCACGGTGGATGAGGATGCTAATTCAACGTATGCGTTAATAAGTAAACTTTGACAAAATTCTTTATCTGATTCATTGAACAACCAAGACAACTTGAAATTGGGATGAACTACCGCAGCCAATATGAGATCCTTATTGTCGTCACAAATTTGTAATGTACTCTCAAAGCGATGATCAAAAGATGTTTTAACGATGCTATGAAACGTTTGTCCATAGTCAGATGCAAAACCTAGAACAATAAAAATGAATACAAATTAATTTGTGATGAATATATTTATATATGAGTTTTCAATATGAAATGTTGATTCGAATTGACAAACAACCTCAAATTTTTCAAAGTAATAAAATAATGCATTATACCTGAATCTATAATTTCTTCGAGACCATATTTTATGCCATAAAGTACTGGTAAGATGTATCCTTGGCATGTTTGCTTGTCACCTTGGAGAACATCAAGTGCCATAGCGATTGGTCGCAAACAATCTGAATAATCTTTTAATATTCTCCATTCTAATGCACTGAGCTTTTCAAGTCTTAAGATATTTCGAAATTTATTGACATTACGTTTTGATTCACGGTTTATTTCGTCTATGGATTGGTTAATAGTGGATTTATTTTTTTCGGCAATTTCAATCGCATCGAAATGAGAATTCCACCTTGTAATACTTGGACGAGGAAAACTTCGTTTACAAATTTCTTTCACAATCTCATTGACAACAGTTGAACGGCTATTTAAATCCCAAAATGTCTTTAGTTTGCGGAATGCGTCATTTAAATGATCCTTGCATCTGATGTGTGACTTGAGTCTTTTATCGAAATCCGTTGTGCCTATCAAATTCAGTGTATGTGATAAGCAGCGCATTTGTTTTGGCAAAGTTGTCCATTCGTCTTCTCCATCACAATTGAGGTCATATAAGCTCTCCTCTACAAATTGTATTTCTTCGAACGAGTAGTCTGACTGTAAAATCATTTCGTCATCTTCGTGTGTAAATAATTCTTCAATGTTTATCGCATTATCTTCGTTATCAATATCATCACTATCTGTTTGGTTCGTTAAGTTTGAACCATCGTCATTGAATGCTTTTCGAAAATTACTCGCGCCGTCAGTTATTATGTGAGTAATTTGCGAACGTTTTAGTTTAAATTCTTTTATTACGGAAATTAATAATTCCTTAATTGCGTCATAATTGTGCCGACCTTTCATTCTACGGAACGCAAGAAGATACGATTGCCGTTTAAGGTCGTCATCGAAAAGATGAATTGTTATGCCCATGTATGCACGAGCCTTATTTGACCAAATGTCGGCAGTTAGGCACACGTAGTCTGCTCTTTTGATAGCGTCAGTTAGTTTTCGTTTTGTTCCTTCAAATTTTATATCCAAATCAGAAAGAAGTGTTTTTGTTGTTGGAAGTTTAGCTTCTCCACTGGATACGTACGATATTAAGTCTTTTAAATTCTTATCTTCTACCATCCTGAATGATGAATTTGTGCTAAGCACAAATTTTAGCGTCAATTCTCGAACCTTATTTTAAAAAAAGGTTAAAAACAAAACGATATAAGTTGCAAATATAATTAAAATCAAAATGAAGTAAAAAATAGCTGAACCTACTTTGCTTTGTTCTAATAAACGCGTTTTGAAAGGAAGAATTGATTGTTTCGGTTGAATCGGGTTATTCTTCTTATCAGCGGAAAATGATGTTTTTTGATCACAATATTCTTTCAATTCTACATAAATTGCAGTTCCATGCATGGTCCGGAAATGTTTATAAAAATTGCCAGTTGATGTACGCTGCCCACTTATTATTTTTGAACACAAAATGCACTTGGCTTTGATATTAAGTGATTTGCCGTCCCAGTTCTCGTTCAAATAATATTTCCCATCAAGAATTTTCGGCAAAAATGTATCGGGCTTGCTTTTGCCTTCGTCAATCATTCTATGCGGTCGTTTATTGGTGTTTAAATTAGACATTGTGAATAATACAGCTGACCTCCTTAGTTGCCTTAATAAACAACGAATGATAATTTAGCGTTTTTACACAAAGACCAGAAATCGGGATTTTTAAATATTCAGCTATCATTTCTTTACAAAGATTGAAAGGTACGATTTCTGATTTCTTCACAATGCCCGCATCATTCGAACCAAAGAATTTCAACACAGTTCCATTCTTTTTAAATTCGGAAACTATCGCTGGCCAAGGGCGGTGACCGGCCATTCGAGCACAAACCACATCATCCAATTTAATTTTAACATTTTTATCGATATTTTTTTTTAACTGATCCCATAATCTGACTGCTCTTGCACAATGCAAAGCAGAGTGTGAAGAAGCCACAATTTGGTTCAAATTTTTTGTATTTTTCTTTGTAATTTCTGGTATATTAATATTTGTTGAATCAATTTGCGGCTTTGCATTTGTTGAACCAATTTGCGTATTTGGATTAGTGAAATCAATTTGAGAATTTTCAATCGTTTTGTTGTACTTGCTCACATCAATTCTTGTGAGACAAATACGAACATTCCTTGTATACATACATTTTTCGTTTTTTTTATGTTTCAAATATTGTTTAGATTTTCTATTAATAGCAATTGAGATATCGTTTTCTTTGTTTGTCTGCGATCGAGTCTTGGCCATTCTAAAAAATTTGAATGTTTCAAGAAACCAGAAATCGGTATGATGCCTATTATGACTTTAAAAAAAATGTCTCCGAAAATTTCTATTTATTACCTCGTGTAGATCTTGCGATATTTCAAAAATCAAAATCGAAATGAAAAACCAATGACAAAAGAATTTATGCAAAAAATACACTGATTTGCAGATATTAAAATAATTCAACGACTGTAGTTAGACGGAGCCGAAAATGGTTTGTTCCTTTAACACAAAACGATTAAGAACGATTAAGAACGCATCATTTGGCGTTCAATAAATAAAGAT
Source organism: Resseliella maxima (assembly GCA_029041755.1). Classification (NCBI taxonomy): domain Eukaryota; kingdom Metazoa; phylum Arthropoda; class Insecta; order Diptera; family Cecidomyiidae; genus Resseliella; species Resseliella maxima. The sequence goes on from JAQOWM010000813.1 coordinate 14,671, forward strand.
GAGGGATGAGGGGATTTGGCATGACATTTGTTTGAATCAAGAAAAGATGAGTGATGAGGCGTTCAATATTTTCCTTAATATTTGGCAAAGATTGTTCAAAACAATTTCCTTATACGTACAGTAAATAACAAAAATAAATTTTATTTCAACATTTAAATTTAAATTTGATCAATTTTAAAGTACACGAGGTTTTAAATAAATGCAGTAATAACTATTTTACATTGAATAATGCCAAAATTTAAATGCTCATGCATACACTTCATCTTGTGTGTTCTGATGGAATTTCGTCACAGGTTTATACATCAACACCACTGTCTGAAAATAAATATACAGATTGAAAACTAAAAGAGGAAGAAATTATTAATAAATAAAATAAAACTTGCCACCAATGACTTGATTGACCCCATCACTTTCGTTATCAAAAATAACCGGTGTATTGGATTCAATTAGTAAATCGATTGTTTTCCCCATTGAACTATCATCATCTGAAGATGAAAATACATATAAACAATTATTGGTTTTATAAGAGAGAATTTATTTCATGAAATATGTTTGACTTGCCTTCGAATTTTTCACTGAATGGACTTTTATTTTCTTTTGTAGGTAATTTGTCTTTTTGTTTTGCAGACAAAACTATTGAGCAATTTTCCAATTGAATTTCTTCGTGATCGATTGCAATCTTTCCGTTCGAATATGTGTTCATGCGAACCACAGCTTCAATTTTATGTGTAGAAGAAGCGATAATGCTTGGCTTTGTTATATTTTTCGACTTACTTCCAATATTTTGCAGACCAACGGCTTTCCGAGAGTTTCATATACGTTTCCCATGTAGATATGATGAGATAGTCAAATGCATCAATTTGACTCCCTAACCATATCTACATGGGAAACGTATATGAAACTCTCGGAAAGCCGTTGGTCTGCACACAAAATTCGAAAAAAATAATTAAATTTTTTTTTTTCCATTTTTATGTTATTTTTTGTATGCCATTTCATAGATTTACATAAAAATGGAAAAAAAAAAAAAAAAAAATTTCGAATTTTGTGTGCAGACCAACGGCTTTTCGAGAGTTTCATATACGTTTCCCATGTAGATATGATGAGATAGTCAAATGCATCAATTTGACTCCCTAACCATATCTACATGGGAAACGTATATGAAACTCTCGGAAAGCCGTTGGTCTGCACCAAGCGGACTATTCAATGACATTTTTTTGTGCTTCGAATACTAAAGGTTCAACAGATGGCGCCTGTGATATGTTAAATGAATTTAAGTGTATTTATTTTTCTGAACACAATACAATATTTCTCGATACATTTTGTTCTATATATGGAGACTTGAGTGTCACTAGATGGAGGTTAAAGCGAATTTGTCATACTATTGTCAATGTTACAGCATTCAATGCACTCAAAGTTCGGTCTGCACACAAAATTCGAAAAAAATAATTAAATTTTTTTTTTCCATTTTTATGTAAATCTATGAAATGGCATACGAAAAATAACATAAAAATGGAAAAAAAAAAATTTAATTATTTTTTTCGAATTTTGTGTGCAGACCAACGGCTCAGGTATTTGGCAGCTAAATTTATGTTGGGCACCAAATAGCTCACCTATTTGGTATCATTTAGCTCACCTATTTGATATCAAATAGGTCGGGGACACTTTTGCACGAAAAATTCTCAAAGGCCATTTTTGCTCCAAACCCCTCATATCACAATACATCACCGGTACCACCTCAATCAATTCACCAAAATCCACAAATACGTTCAGAACCACGTCAAATTCAACCACGCCAAAGAAGAGCAAGTGTTGTTGAACGCAGACCAGATCTAAATGATTTCCTTAAGCAACTTGAAATAAATCATGTTGGTGAACAAGAACAAGCTCAACCCAGACCACGGCGATCGTCATTCTTTGCTCGAGGTCGACGTTTATCTATTTGTCAAGGGAATGCATCGGTTCAGCATTCGCGGCCATCGAACGAAGAACAAATGAATGGTGTTGCATCGCAATGTCCAAATGATGTAATTGCCGAAGAAAATGCGACAGTGTTTTTACCACCGGTTGAAGAAAAGCAAACATTGCCATATCGATATGTATCTATCGTACGATATTGCTGCGTTCGCTGCACAACGTTCATGTGCGCCGCAGAGTAAATGTGTGAGTGCAACAGTAACTCTCGCTGAAACGAAGTCTGTTGTTGCGGTTTACACATACAGCAGCGCGAACGCTAATTTCATTTACTCTGCGGCGCACATGAACGTTGTGCAGCGAACGCAGCAATATCGTACGATAGATACATATCGATATTTCAATCAGAGCTGGAATTTTCACTCAGTTGGTGCGAGCACAAATACTACATCGCACTCACATCTAGTGTGCGACGCACAAAATGCTTATGTTTTTCGGGTGCACGCACACGCCGGTATGATTAATGACAAATTTGTAGATTTGCAAATAAATGTAGATTTTTTGTTTGAGTCAAAAAACATACAGGCGTGTGCGCGCACCCGAAAAACATGAGAATATTGTGCGCCGCACACTAGATGTTAGTGCGATGTTGTATTTGTGCTCGCACCATCTGAGTGAAAATTCCATCTCTGATGGCAATGTTTGTCATAGTCATATTATTGGTTGGAAATACTAGGAACAATGAACGAACAAATATGTTAAATTCATTTTATACGAACGAACGTTCAGAGCCATCACTAAATATACGTTACATCACGTTACATTTTTTTTATTTTTATTAAAACCTGTCAAATTTCTTTCTGATTTTATTACCAACGCTGAATCCATAAATTCATATTAATCATGTTTTTGAGATTCATCTGAGTTCAGTATTTGTGTGTGTATGTGTATCATATATAAAATTAGATAAATACGTTTGTTTTCTCGCGCATATCGCTTGTTACTTCCACTCTCACTTTCCTCACGATGACGCTTTCCTAAAATACACAACAATTTTTTTCAATGAATAATTCATAACCTCAAGGAATGTTTTCAAAATATTATTTTAAATGAAAAAACAAAAGTAAAATTACCCGATGATGTGCTCGGTTCGCTACCATCATATGTAGGCCTTCCTCGGCCTCTTTGTCCATTACTAGATGACATTTCAACAACAAAAATTTTCAAGTTTTATTTTCCGAATGTTTTTGCTTATCAATCAGTCTTGAATTCACCACAATAATAATTGTAAAAACACAAATAATTTTATTTTAATTTCACGTACGCACAGCGATAGTATCCATTTCAAATGTTTTTAAAAATGTACACGAAAAATATATTTTCATTACACCATGAGCAACAATCAACAACTGAATGTATATATAATATTATATATGAAACAGTTTGAGAGATTTCGTGTGATTATTATCAAAATGTACGTGGTCTCCGGTCAAAACAAAAACAATTTTTTGCTGACTCTGCATCTTCAGACTTTTCCATTATTGTACTCACTGAAACCGGGTTAAATCAGTCATTTCATTCGGCTGAATATTTTGACAACTCGTATATCGTCTATCGCACGGATCGCAAATCCACTGGTTCATCATTTCAAATGGGGAGCGGTACGTTGATAGCTATCCGAAGCGATCTTTCATCTACGGCTGTTAATCTCAATGACACCATCGACATCGAATCTACTTGCGTTGTCATTCATTGCTCAAACAAGTCAAAGATTTATGTTTATGCTGCGTACATTCCACCACCTTCATCATCTGAAATATACTCCAAACACTTAAATGCAATAAAAGCCATTCACCTTGAACATTCCGACACTATTTTTGTTCTGGGAGATTTCAATATTCCCATGGTGGATTGGATTGTGCCGGATAAGGACTCAAACGATGATTTTTACGTTATGTTACCAGTCAATGTATCTCCTCCATATGCTGCTGGTTTTTTGCAAGAAATGCTCTGTTTGACCTACAATCAAATCAATGAGAAATTCAATAATAATGGCCGATTACTTGATTTAGTCTTCACCAATGATTTTTCCAATGTTGAAGTAGTTGAATCAAATCCATTGACAAAAGTTGACATCCATCACCCGCCATTGCTTCTTATTTATGGTAAAAATTTTAGTGCGAACGATCAGAACGGGGATTCAAATTGTTATCGCCTTAATTACAATCGTGCCGATTTTATTGGGATTTGCAATTTTCCTAATGATTCCAATACTATTGATAATATGGCAAATCATGATGTTTTAAATGATGCTATCGAAATATACGTTCCGAGATCAAAAGTCAAGTCATTTAGAAGACCGTGGTGGAATAGACAACTTCAATCACTCAAAAATCGAAAGAATAAAGGATGGAAAACTTTCAAAATCAATGGTGACAGTGGTCTTTTTGATCGTATTTGTGGGGAATTTGATCCTCTCAACGCACTTTTATATCAAAATTATAAGAAAAAACTGGAATCATCGTTGAAATCAAATCAATCATCATTTTGGAAATTTGTCAACTCGAAGCGATCTGGTGTTGGTTTACCGAAGCTACTACACTATGGTGCAAATTCGTCGATGGATATAAATGTACAAGCCTCAATGTTTGCTGAATTCTTCGGTGAAAATTTTTCATCAAGCCAATCCTGTCATTCTTCATCAATTGCTGCACCAGTCTTTGGTGTAAATGATACACTTGTTTTGGACGACTATTTTATATTCGATCAATTAATGAAAATTAACACAAACACCAGTGTTAGTCCTGATGGAATTCATCCCCTAGTATTGAAAAATTGTGCTTCAGTCTTATATGAGCCATTTACAGTTATATTTAATGAATCTCTTCAAACTGGCATCTTTCCGAGCGCTTGGAAACGTTTTTGTGTTCGACCGACTTTCAAAAAAGGTGATAAATCGGACATAAAGAATTATAGATGCATAGCAAAATTAATGACAATCGCTAAATTCTTCGAGCACTGCGGTAATTTTCACCTTACTCGTCTTGTGTTTAGCAGTATATCTCCACATCAACATGGCTTTATGAAGCATCGCTCAACAACAACAAATTTGATCGACTAGAATCGCTGAATATGACTAGACTCAGTAGTCGCAGAATTAATTTTGCTTTATTATTTATGTATGACTTATTATGTGATAGAATCCATTTTCCATTTATAAAAAGTTTGTTTTATATTAATTCTAATCCGCGTAATTTTCGTAACGCTGAACTATTTAGAATTACAAATGGTTTAAGTAGAAACACAAAAGCTCCTATTACGCTAATTTGAAAATATGCCATTATCATTTTATTGAATGTACAGATAGAAATGAGTTTAAAAGAAAATTATTTGATGTTCCTAGTTATGTGTTTGAAATTTGTTAAAGAATAGACTTGACATAGCATTTTACTTGGCATCCCCATTTGAGGCTTGGACTTGAATTTTCTTTATTTATGACAAAAGGTGAAAGCTTCATGCGAAATCCTAGGGGAATTTATGGAATAAATATCCGTAGAAATCTGCAAAAAATCTGCTCAAATTTTCTAGCACTAAAACATCAAATATTGAGTGTTGCCTACGAATATTTGCGGATTTGTAGCAGATATTCACTCTATGATCACGAAGAATATCTGCTGCAAATCCAAACTATCTGCAATATCTGCAACACATCTGATTTGATAAATTCCCCTAGG
>JAQOWM010000966.1:0-96417 GCA_029041755.1 Resseliella maxima
TTGAATTTATTTTTTTTTCCCATTTGAATTTTTTAGCCTCCATTTTCGTATAATTGCTGTTAAAATGGACAGAATTGAAGCAAAATTCGATATTTTTTGTACCTTCAAGATAAAAATCGTAACGAATCAGTGTCAGAAATTCATTAATGTTCTTTTGAAAGCTCATTTGCATATTCAAATCAATGTTTTTGTATTTAAATTTGCAACTTTATGTTTTGTTTTATGTATTATTTCAATACCAATCGATTTATCAGAAGCTAAAGCGCACTCTACATTTGAATGCTGGAATTGCTTTGAAATTTTACGTTCCAAATTCAAAATTGAACATTTTAAGTAAGCAATTAATATTATTAATTATAATTTTGACATAAATAATAAATATATTGAATTTTTGATGGAAAAAACTTACAATGATAATTAAGGAAAAAAAAAAACTTAAATTGAAAAAGAATTAATGTTAATACAATTAATGAAACTCAACACATTGTTCTCGCATAACATGAGATTGACAGATTTGACATTTGATTTTGGGGGAATAAAAAGAAAATACACCACTTCATTGAGTTTGTGAATTGAATACAAGACCAAATCAAAATATTTCTCGGTCGCCATTGAATTACGTGCATAAAGTTAAAAACAAAGATCAAAAGGCAAAGGAAAAAAGTTTGTTTTGTCGATTTTTGTGTGTGCGTGTGTGATTTTATTATTAAAAATTTTGGCAATGGCAGCCTCATTGATGCGATGTGGCCGTTTAGTTCGTTGCTTGCAAAATCCCGTTCGTTTAGTATCAACATCACCGAAAAAGAATGAAACGTCTGTTGCAAAATCATTAACAGCACAGGTTAACGATGAAGTGACTGATTTTAGCATTGAAGCCGTTCGTAAATCAAAAAATTGGGTTAGTTATGGTTTCAGTCGAACTGATAAAGATGAAGATCGACAATATACCAGAGGTACATACTTTTTGGGCGTTTCATGCGCTATTGTTGGCACAATATTTTGGTGGGCATATTTACCAGATCGTCAATTAGCCGAATGGTCACAACGTGAAGCATATATTATATTACGTGAACGTGAAGCAGCCGGCTTAGAGCCAATTTCACCAGATTATATCGATGCAAGTCTTGTTAATTTGCCATCTGATGAGGAACTTGGCAATACGGAAATCATTATTTAGATTCAAAGAGTTCATATATGCGCCAACATATAAAATGACTTACAATTAGCACAGCGTATTTCAACATAATGGAAAAAAGTGTGAGGTTAAGTTTGTTTTACGTTTTGTTATGTAAGGTCTTTATTAAAAACTAAATAAAAAAATGAAAAGAATAGATCAACTGGATTTCTTTTTATTTAAATAGTTTTACAAATACACCACTTGTACCATACGAAAAATTTATCGATTAACTAATAAAAATAAATTGAAAAAAAAAAAAAACAAATAAAATAATAAACATTTTTAATATTGTGTTCATTTTGCATTCAACAGCTCAATAATTTCTCACATACTTACAGGTTCATTTTGTCTTTGAAATCAAAATCAAATTTTGCTTTTATTAATCGTAAATATTAAAGAAAACACTTAATCGATCATCATCATCATCATCGTTTTGTTCAATAAAAACTTTTTATTTTTAATTTAAATTTTAATGTTCATTTTAGTTTATTTTATCGATGAAATTTTCCCCCTACACATTCATCACCAAGATAACAATGTTGGCGTGCCAATTCAATCAAATCTTAATTTCTCATATATTCAATAAGATCAGAATACATCTTGCGCTTGTGTTAAAAATTGATAAAATAATTGCGCATATTGAATATGTATAAATTGAGAAAGAAAATTATTTAAAAAAAAAAAAAATCATCTAAATCATAAATTACTAGTTATTTTAAATGAATCAAAGTTTCTTTGCTTTCATATTTTAAAAGAAAATATATATGCATATTTGAACGAAATAGATTGAAATATGCATTGAATAAATGGTGTTTTAGTTGAGGAAGCAATGGTTGCTCTTTACAATTTTATTACCGATTTTCAATCGTTTTATTTTATTTTATTTTTTTTTTTTCTTCTTTAATTCCTTTCCATATATTCATAGTAATATTTTCTATTGAATAGAATGGAAAAAAAATCCAATTTCGAATCGCGCTCGCACCAGTGCATTATTCGTTTATGCATTATTATAGAAATTTCAAATATTTTTTTTTTTCGGATAGTTTTTAAACGGATAATTCAATAATGCCACTAACTAAATAAGCGAACAAAATTAGTGAAAAAATTAAGAAAAAAAGAAAAATTATATGAAATATCGTTCGATGTCATTTCACACAAACATGTTTACTGAGTTGGTGGCGTAACACCTTGGCCCATATTGTAAAATTGTTGTGACGGAATCGTTGCACTAACTGTTATCGGAGGCATGCCTGGCAATGTAATTGGTGTTGTCACTTGCTGTACTTGTGGATACGTTGAATATGTTTGCATTGATGGTGCATTTTGTGAAAATGTTATATTATCACTTGATGATGTGTACGGTTGAGACACAAATTGCGCTTGTTGCTATAAACAAAATGCATATAATTTAATCAGATTAAATCAGTTATCATTATAATCATTTTACCTGTGTTTCTTGCGAAATGAACTGCTGTGAACCAGCTGATCTTGGTTCAAATACTGATTCTAAACAAGGTAAGTTTGCAATCGATGATGGTGGCGGCACATTTGCAAATTGGTTGAAGGTTGGTATTGAACCAGCTACAATAAAATGAAATTTGTCGGTAAATTTTTTTGCGCATTAAAATCGAAATTTACAAAAAAACAAAACCAAACTCACATTGTATTGGATTCGTTTGGTAAACTGAGGCTGGCACATTGCTTGCATTTAACGATGTTGAAATATTGAATGATTCATTGAGGCTAGGTATATTTGTGGGTGGAACAGAGGCGAACATCGGTGCATGTTGATGATTTGTTGCAGGCAATGCCATATTTATTGATGGCGTTTGAACAGGAGGCTGCTCAGATGCAGCACTTGATATTAATTCAACTGGTTGGGGATGTGATGGGGCTATCACATTTGACTGTACTTGGTTCTGCAGCTGCTGCTGCTGAAGATATTTTTTGTTGTTGTTGTTGTTGTTGTTGTTGTTGAGGTTGTGGCTGGGGCTGCTGTTGCTGTTGCGGTTGTTGTTGTGGCTGTGTTGGTTCGATCACTAAATTCGATGCTGTTGACACAGGTTGTCCTGACACAGTGTTCAAATTTAAATTGGAAACACCAGCAAAGACAATTTCCGCATCACTTTTACCGGTGTTCGGTACCATTGGTATTGTATTAACATTCGTTGAAGCAAATGTATTTGCTAATGGCGGAACATATGGAAGGGAAATAGGTGATGGTGCACTGCCCAACAATGGTTTGCTTGTTGTTGCTTTTTCATCAGGCAGTACACGAATCGGTATTCGATGTAAATATCCATATCCAATGCCACAACCTAAACTGCCTGCAAATTGCAATTAAAAACTCAAACAAATTAAAATCTATGCCAAAGCCAAAATTCGATGAAGAATATGTTATTATTTTGCTTACCTTCACCGCCCCATTTAGAATTTGGCTTAATTGTAACATCACGACATGTATCATCTTCCGTATTATATACATAAAGTTTTAAAGGCCGCTGTTCATGCGTTTCGATTAATGTGAATAAATCTTCGCTTTCGTGAAGGATGGAATCGGCACCGATAATATAATCGGTGAATGATCGAAGTCCAGCCTCTTCGGCTGGTGATGATGGATGAACATCTAAAATATGCCATACATTTTCATTGGCACCTTCAAATGAACAAAAACGTATCGAAACACCAAGCAATCCTTGTCCGCCCCATGAATCGCTTGGCGTTAAAATAATTTCCCGTACGGTTTGCGTTTTACTACTGTACACCGTCACCCGAATTGGCTTGTTTACGTTTTTCTTCAGCAATTCCTTAAGCGTGTCATTGTCTTGATCCAAACGAATATTCTCAATTGATATTATAAAATCGAAAAATGCTTCCAATCCAACGATTTCAGCTGGTGAACCGCTTTGCACCTATTTTCATTCGAAATAATTATTTACAAACAAGAGAAAATTCAAAACAAACAAATTGAAAAGGAAAATCATTAGAAATGAAATTGAAAATGAAAGTAAGTAATCTGTCGAACAATACACGTCATCCAATTGAGGTTATTGTAAATGAAATCTTATTAAAAAAAAAAAAAAACTTCTTAATTAGCCTAACGAAACAGATTGTGTGTTGAAATTTTCCAGAATAAAAAATCAAATAATCATTTCGAAATAAAATGATTGCTTACACGTAAGACATGGTAACCTTCGACACCACCGCCGGGAACTTCGACACTGCTTCCAGCACCCATAATGTTCTTTTTATTCTTATATGATCAACGACAAAATAAAATGATAAACACAATAAAACGATACTACGAAAGGCAGAAAATAATTCGGTGCACCAAAAATGAAAAAAAAACCAACTGTATTGAAAAACCGATAACCGAACTTGCACAAATTAAATAGAATCAATGTTCAGTCAAACGAAGAATTTTCACTATAATTACTTGCAATCCGCAACATCAAATATTCCAAACACAACAGTTGACACATTGATTGATATAGGCCCGAGATAGATATATATTTGTTAAAACTGTATTTTACGTGGCAGACAACTCTTCAATATTTACAACACATATACAGTGAAATAATTTCCTCTAATGGATTATTCGTTCATTTTACCTAACTAAACAAAACACAACTCAATCGAAAATCTGTCAAAATTTGCTACTGACGTAGGTATGGTGAATTTCTTACAATGACATTTGTTTTTCATTGACCCATTCACATTCATGCAAACTGGAAAAAAAAAAATCTCTACATAATACATATCTGTGGTGTATACCATAAATATATTGTGTTGATGTTGAATGAATTGGGAAAAAACAAATTGAAAATCGAATTGTTTTTGAATGGTTTTATTTTATATTTTATAGTTTATAGTTTATATCATACATGAACGTGAATAAATCTCTTTGACACAATCAAAACATTCAACATTTTTGAATGATAAACATTTTTTGTTTTTGTTCATACAATTATGTGGAATCAATTGAATGAAAAAAAAAAATGGTCTCAATGAAATCGAGCTTTGACATTGAATTGGTGAATTTTCCGTTTTTCATTTTATTTTGACATTTTCGTTCAATGTATTTGTGCGATGATTGTGTAAAATGAAATTTAATGCGCTAGATGTGATTCATGTGTTTGTGACATTTGACAGGGTCTCTTATTATCAATATCATGCATTTGATGAAAATTGTGTGAACGAAAAAGTTGATTTGTGTTGGTTGGTTTCACATAACATTTATTATTATTTTTTTTTTATTTTTTGTTCTTCCATTTGTTTAAAATAATAGAACTTATTTTACGGAAATTTGACATAAAAATTTATGTTTACTCAACATTCTATTTTCTCTTCTCTCTCTCTCCCTCTCTTCCCTCTCTCTCTCTTCCGCTCTCTTTCGCAGAATTGTAAATAAAAATGTTTATCGTGCTAAATAGAAAATAAGTGAATGGTAATTTACAATAAATATGGCTGAGTCAATAGTAAGTGATTGGTTGGCCGAATATGCGGCACTGGAACCAACTGAAATCCAATCATTCATTGCTGATCACGAAAATAACCATGAAGTATCGAGTGCACTATTTACGATTATCAATGAACGATTAAAATATCCAGATGTAAGTTAATTCAATAATTTTTCATCTATATAGTGAAATACTCAGTGTTGTGTGGATCTTGTTATTGTTATTTTTGTTATTATTTTGGATTTTTTTCTCCATATTTTCACTCTGCTAAATTGTTTGCTATAAATTTCTAAATTGTTGAATTTCTATTTCAGGTGTTACATTCGATATGCAATCAATTGTTTAGCTATTATCGTTCAAATGAGGCAAAATTGCGGAGTTTTACGTTGCAATTTGTGCCAACGTTAATTTATACGTATTTAAATGCGGTGGCATTGGGTGATAAAAAAAATTGTCGTAGTGTTGAAACGTTATTGCTTGGCATTTATAATATTGAAGTAAGTATGGATGATGGTCAACCAAAGGTTGTATCATTTCGAATGCCTGTATTGGCACAGGCATCCATTTATCATGAAGAAAAATGCTTAAATGCATATGATTTACGACGATGGGAAGAGAATAGTAATAAAGATGTAAATTGGGGCCCATTACCACAAGTTGAATCGGTGAATGCACAAAATCGTATGAAAATTATGACGGCCGTTATGTTTGTTTACAATCAACAATTGAGTTCAATACCAAAATCATCATTGTATCATTTATGCCGAATGGCCACACAGTTGGTGAATCAAGGCTTTTCAAAATATGGTCACGCCCATCGTGCATCATATGGAAATGATCCAAACAGTGCAATTGTTACATCAAAACCAATACCACGTATACCAATTTCAGCACAATTTTTATTGGAATTATTGCATGCAACATATTTTGCAATGTTCAATGAATTTGCATCAATTGCAATTCAAACCGTTGATGATATTCATAATCGTGCTTGTTATGAGCTTTATCCAGAAGTGATATTAGTTACAAATGCCATTAAAAATTCACTACACGCCAATGCTACGGGTAATGTTAATGCTATTCGCAATTTTTTTTGGCTTAAAAGTGAAAAGTGTGTGAAATTTTCCATTTTGTCTAATATTGATTTTGTAATGTCAACAGGTCAACCAAGTGATGGGCCAATGGGAATTAGTGTTGCACTCACACCATCCACTCATACGGTCACCGTGTCGAAGTCAATGATTACAAATGCATCATTTAGAACAAAGAAATTGCCAGGTAAGCATTGTCGCTTCAGTCAAATTCGAAACATTAAATCTGGTGTTATTTGTTTTTTTTCGACTTCTAAAATGCTCAATCAAGTCATCTGTGATCGTTGTCACGTTACCAATTTCAGTATTTCTTTTTTTTTTTTTTGTTTTTTGTTTTTTAATAAACCACTAATTTTCATATGTAATTTAATTGTTTGGTAACATTTGTGTCGTTACTACATCCAAGTGATGACAGTAAGTGTCTTCATAGACTTCAGTCTCTTTAAAACTATTATTTTGGTAAATTTACCACTGAAAATATACACACGACAACCAATTTATCGCATAAAACATTTACATTTAGATGTTATCATTTTAGTATAAATGTGTCTGTCAAAGGATAACTCAATATATAAATAATTGTTGACTCATAAAATTCACAATTATGATCAAACAAATGTGCAAATAAATGTCACTCATTTACGAAAGCAAAACAATTTGATACACAGTATGCATGTTTCGCTCAATGTAATTATAATGTCGATTTCTGCTTTATCGATTATTTGAGCTCTGACTGAGTGAATTGCATTCATTTTATTGTATTAATCATATAAGAAATCATGCACAGAATATTTTGGATTTTTGAGAAAAAAAAAAGAGAAAAAAAAAATGAAACATCGATTTTATGTTCATAAAAAGATCCATTCAAATCACATCCTTTATTTAATATACATATATTTGAATATATGACCAATTCGGTTTTATCAATAATCATTTCTTGAATTATAATTTTATACATATTTCAAATGTTCAGTTATTTCATTATTGTTTTCACTAGCCTCCGTTTTCCATGTAAATGTATTATTTACAAAATGGAACTGATGAAATACTATCATCAAAAACCAAGAATGTTTATCAATGCGTATTCTATGTTAAAACATTTCAAAGTAATCGATTTTAATTGTAATTGTAATAATTATATTGGCATGCAATGATTTAACATTAATTACAGTCATCACTTTTCATTGTATTCATAAAAACTGAATATTTTTCTTTCCATTTATTCATTTTATGGAGTGAGAGCGAGAGAGAGCGAGAGAGAAAGAGAGAGAGAGAGAGCAAGAAAAACAACGAAATAAAAAAAATTGAATTACAAATGTTCATGCGCCAACTGATCAATCATATACAAGAAATTATTGTTCTATCTATTCAAATGTATATCATATTCTCTGTATCTGTATATGTCTAATAGATTTATCTAAGTCAAAAACACACAGACAACAAATTCAGAAACGCACAATTGCCGATAATAATATGCCACTGAAAATCACCTACACACACATTGCTATACATATCATAATGTCTTCATTTTGCACTGAGCAAATAAAAAATGAGCAATAGTTTGCTTAGTTCTTTACAACATCGATATTCGATGAGTAAAAAAATTCCATTTGAAAAAAACAAAACCATAGAATTTGATATAAATGAAAGATATAATGTTTTTGCAGCTCCACCATCACCGCCAAACGTGTGTTTTATACAATATTCGTAGCAAACCAAAAGCAATCTCAATCCATTCAATAAAATTAATCTCTCTCCTTCTCTTTTTTGTCAACATGAATGTTTTGCTTCAAAGAAACGCTTTTAATTACGTTTTTTCTTGTCTATAAATCATCCATGAACAAGATAACAGTAAACAATTTTGAATGTAATGTGCCAAATAATAAAAGAAATTGATTTTATTTTTCTATTTAATTTTACTCAAAAACACATAACAAAAAAACAATTTTTTTTCTTTCAAATTTTTTAAAATGACATAAGTAAAGGTTATTGATTTTCGTACGTTTTTCGTTTAATTTTTATGTGTATTTTTACCGAAAACAAAACCATGACAACTTCCCAAAAAAATCATACACACACACACATACAAACCGACTGATGAAACAAAAACACAAATTATTGCATTTGAACGATTGGGATATATAAATCGCGGTTACGACAAAAATATTCCCCAAAAAATGACACACAACATCAAATATACACATGAACAAAAACCACCAACACTACACACATACACACACACACACACACACACACACACACATACGCCAAACCAAATGAAAACAACAACAACAACAAATATACACAAAATCCTGATGTGCAGATGACCTCGAAATGGATTTCGTTGCGGCATTAGAACAACAAATTCATCGAACGGGCGCTGCCGGAGGAGGCGGCGGCGGTGGAGATACGAATGCCATTGATGCAACAGAATGTACAGACAATAATTTAACAAATGCGCCAGATGCACAATTCAGTCCAAAAGAAATGCGTAAATTTGATTCGAAAAAGCGTTGGAAAAATTGGGGTTGGAAATATAGTCCTGGGAAAACGTCAAGCATCGAAGAGGAGCCAACTGAAACATCATCAGCAAAAACATCACGCCATTCAAGTCCGACCAGTTCACCAAAGCATAAAAAGGCAAACGATTCAGCCGCAACAGTTGTTAGCAACTTATTAAATCAATCACCACTCCGTCGTCGGCCACAATCTGGTCAATCGTCTGCACGTGCCAATGGCAATAAAACCATAACAAATTCATCCAATCTAAATCAAAATAATTCAGTTACACGCACTGACATTCGATCAAGTGCTGGTGCACGTTTATGCCAAACACTTGACAGTTTAGATGACGAAGCCAACGATGAATTTCAAGCGCTTATTATAAATGGTCGGCCAGCCAGTGTTCATATTGTACCAATGTCATCAACGCAAAACCAATAGAGACACACACACGTATTCAAATACAAAGCAATTTTTAAAGAGAAAGAAATAAATATGAAAAAAAAGTGAAAACTATCGCCTTCAAAACCAACTAAACCTATATATTCTAACAAGCTTACGAAACATATGTGATAATAATCCGACTTATTCTTGTTCCTGTGCTAAGGCAATTTTCATTTATGTCATTGCCACAAATTAAGTTAGCTTCATTCAACGATACTTTCATTTTTGTTTTCGCTTTCACCACAACAATCTACCCTTGAACACGTTACGTTTGTTTTGTATCCAAGATCATTTCAAAATTCGTCTCAATGTCAAGCGGTGGCCACACATCGACTGCACCACGAGGATTTCATCCAATGAAAGTAATCCCTCATTCCAAGCCCCCCTCCCCCTACCCTAATGATTGAATGCAAATATATTGTGTTTAAGAACAAATTTACATAATGGACATAAATCGCCGCATCAAATCGAGGTTTTCTATTAAATATCTCCTCAATCCACACGAAAAGAAAAAAACAAAAGAAAAAAAAAAATTAAAAACCAAAATTTGAGATTCTCAAAATTGCAAACTACCGCCAAATTGTGCACATTCAAATCAACTGAATGTGATTGGCACAGTTACAGGTATGGGCAAACACACTAAAACACGTAAACTCACACAATTTTTTGTTGTTTCTTTCTTTCTTTTTTGTTCCGTTTGACTCACAATGTTTGATTTTGATTTGTTATGTGTTTCTCTCGTTCTGTGTGCATTTTCTTTGGTATTTGGTTTTCTTAATTTCCATCTTGACTCAATTCTCTTGTTTTACACACATTTCAATTTTTCTTATTTATTGAGTGTTGTTGTTGGTGTTGCCATTTTTTCAATTATAAACTTTGCTTTATTCACGTTATTTTTTTTTTTTCTCTTGAATTTCATTTCTTCATTTATTTAAATACACATAATGACACACGATTTTCGTTTTTCTGTTCAAAATGACTTTTGGCTCTTTACGCTTTTTGTATTTCTCTCGTCGCAAATGTTTGAATTAAAAATAAAAATGCTTTTTCTCCAATTTTTTATCAGCTATACATTTTCGAATTAAAAAAAAAATCTAAATGTAAAGAATATTATTGCAAAATAAGCTTTGGTTTTTTTTTTACTTTTAAATAACTTGAAAAAGGAAAGATAAATGAAAAAAAAGCAAATCTAAACTTGAAAATAGAAAGAAATGGTAATTTGGATGCAATTTCAAATTTGCCTATAGGTGTGATCAATCAATCAACTTTTATTTCCACGTTTATAATTAACATAAAAGGAAATAATAATTATCGATGAACATGATGATTTTATTGATTTTTGTGACTTTTTTTTTATTTTACTAAAGATTTTATTTGATTGAAATGGCCATTCAAGTTTTTGCGTTACTTCTACATTTTCGCTTCTAAACTCACCTTTCAAATGCAACTGAAGCAATGTTTTTATTTTAAGAGGCAACAACTCTTAATTTACATGCCTTTTAATTATTCTCACATATTGCAAGAAAAAAAAAATCAAAAAATCAACAGCCTACGCTATTCTATCACTTGTTGCAATCAAAATTCAACTAATTTTTAATTTATTTTTTCCTATTGTTTTCAATTTAATTGTGTGTCGCATAACACATCCGTAGATGATATTCCAATTCAGGCCGGTGATGAAAGTGTCAGTAGTAATGCAAATCAATTGATTAGTATAACTGAGGAGTCTGAAACCGGTGGCAGCACAACTGAAACTCAATTGGGCATGCGAAATAATTTGGTGCGATCAAGCAAAGAAATTTTAAAAACACACAAAGTTCCATTCCCTGGATTCAAGAAAAAGGATAAAGACAAAAATGTAAGAATAGAAAATAAAATTGGAAATTTGCCTAAACTGGTCTGTTAACTACTCGATGTCAATTCATTATATTAATTAATAAATTTGGAAATATTTACATTTTTAGCAAGATGCTAGCGGTGCAATATCTGGTATTACAGCTGGCAATATGGGTGCGCAAAGCGGTATAAAAACGCAATTAAAAAATGGCAATATATTTACCGAGAGTATGAAAGATTCGGTCATTATAGCCGCTACAAAGCAATTAACAAGAAAAGATAAACGAGGCTCAACAACTGCATTACAAGCAAATAGCGTTGACACTTCAGACGCAACGTACCTGGATAAATCAAGCCCATCGCTGCAAATGAAACGTAAAAGTAGCAGTGTGGATGTAACAACAAATGGACCACTGAATAGCATTGATATGGTTCAAATGTCAACATTTGCCAATGGTTGGTTTTATAAATATTGTGCTTAAAATTTTGAAAAAAAAAGAAAAGAAACAATTTTCAATTTTTATCAAATTGTTGAATTGATTTTCCATTTTTTTTTTTTTATCTATTTTAGGTAATTCAGTAATTTGTGAGGAGGGCAAACCATCGCAAACCAGTGCCAATGGAGATTACACAACAGTCGAAAGCAATATGACCGACACAAATTCGGATTTATCATCCATCATTACTGAACACAACAACAGCAAACCGGCTGCCACATCTACCGCCAACAATAACATACAAATCAGTCAAGTATAAATGGACTACGCATCTAGATCCATAATATCTAATCATTTTGTTTTTTGTTTTCTTCTTTTGTTCATGTGTGCGATCGTTTTAAATGAAAAATAACGATCATTTTATTCAAATACATTCAAGTTTGATTTAATCGAGATAATGGAAAAATTAAGCAAAAATAAGTGATAAAAGCACATCGCTACATTTTATAGTGAGATATGTTCTGAATTCTAAAATTATACATTTTCAGGAACTTAAATTTAATTGTAATGTTCAGTAGTGTGTAAAATGAAGGGCATGGATCATATTATTCGTTTTTGTTTCATTATCTTTGTCATGGATTTTGTTATGTATATCTAAACAAAGAGAAAATTGTTACACAATTTGGGATTTACTTCGTTTTTCATTGTCTTTAACATATTCTTTTGTTTTTTTAAATAGTTTATTATTAGTATTGTTATTCAGTCCAATTGACCTGAACACAATTATGTTAAATGAATTTTCACATGAAAAAAAAAATATTTTTTTTTTTTTTTTGTGAATAAATTTACAAGAAATAATTTATGTCGGTCAATAAATGTTAAAATATATTAATTTGAACATTTCGCCGACTACTTACTCAATTTTTTTGAATTTTTTTTAAATTTATGTCGGAAAGATTTCTTATTTCTATGGAAAATTTTTTTTCAGAATTGTTCATTAAACATCCACAGTCACACTTACGTTTTCGTTTTTAATTGGTTTCTTATTTTCTCAGATTTAAAAAAAAGAACAAAAACAAATACATTTTCTGGTAATCATATGAATTCGATATTTCAACAATAATTGAGAATGAAATGACGCCAAATTAAAATTAATAATAAATTTCTCCCTATTTAAGATATTATTATTCTTTCGATCATTTTTCGGCTTGTTAAATCTTAAATTTGATTTCAATTGATTTGGTGTTTCGTTGAATTCATAACTTAAATACGAATAAAATTGTTTTCAAACATATTCAAAACGAAACCACAAAAAAAAAAAAAAAATAAAAAAACGAGCCGATAAAATAAGCATGGAAAACACACACGAGAAGTCTGAGAATTATAAACTAAAACCGATTTCAAATGCTTCCATTTCAATACAAAACTATTGGCATCGTAACATTTTTCACATGACAATATTTCAGGATTTCAATTTTTAATTTTTATCGTTTTCTATTTAGGTTTCAATGCTGTCATTTTGAAAAAAGTTTCTAAAATTGCAAGACCTCAAAGAAGCTTAGGACTTTATCTTCAAATGATTCATTTGAACCAATGGAAAATTTAAAAAATTGTTTGAAAAAGTAAAATTCGTGCATTATAAAATGGAAAAATATTTAAATTCACTTCTGAATGATTTAAAAATAATGTGTGTGTTTCGAAATATTTGAATGCATGTAAAATTGCATTTTCCAAAATCTTTGTAAATATGCATATTGAAATGTTCATTGAAATTGTAATGGTGGGTGGAAAAAAATTATTCTTGTTGTCAAATGATATTTATTTTTCCCCTATTCGATGAAACAATTGTAAATTAACCAAATAATATAATAAAAATTAAACAATCACATTTGAGATTATATCAGGAAACAAACTAAATTTGAATATACAAATGCATATAATGAACAAAATAACATATAATAATTATAATACAAAAATACAGCAACAACAAACAAATATGCTATTGATACAAAACTACAGAATTACAGTTTAATAAACTGAGTTTATGAAAATTATAAAAGAAACAACAAATGAATGAAAAAAATAAAAATATATTGGCCGTTAACGTTATTTTGTTTCACTATTATAAACATGTTTTTTATTTATCGAAGTGGAAAATTTTCCATTCAAACTGTGAAATGTCAACTCAACAGAAATTGGTAAATTGTCTAAATTTAGGAACTTTTTTTGTTTCAAAGACTACTTCTTATCGAAATAAGTATGTTTTATTTTCAAAATTATGTAAGATAATTGTTTTCAAAGTAATAAGTATTTAATTGTTTATTTTTTGCAGAAAATTCATTAAGAAACGACGACTGACCAATTTGATTCAAATTCCATTTTGTTTTTAAATGATATTTGTATGGACAACGTGTTGGAACTTTATTTTTATGGACATTTTTAAAGATAGAATTACGAAAAACGTGCAAACATTTACAACAAAATGCTGGGGATTTCTTTAGAAGAAAATATCCATAAAAAAACAATGATATTAAGCAAGGCAGAAGCCCAAGTGAGACTTTCTACATTGAATTGCTTAATGGTTTTGATACGAATTTCGGATGTTTTGAATATCATGTAAGCATTTATCACAAATATGGAACAGATATTTTTCATTATATTGCTCCATAACACGAGTTTAAATTTTGAAAAAATAAAATATGCAATAAACTTAAATTATTTATTTCTTTAAATCAATTGATGCAAATTGCTTCAATTACAAAATTGTTAAAACAACGATGAATATTCTTAGAGTGAAAAATATCGATATGCCCTCTACGCAGTGAAGTTGTCATCGAACGCATGTTGAATGGATACTGCCGAAGTATTTGTTTGTGTTGGTGACTGTGTTCACGTTTAATGTGTGCGGTGACAGCTTCAAGCGCTTATGTGCTAGAGGGCATCTTACAATTTTATGTCAATTCTATCCAATGTCTCAGTATTGGAATATTGCCTGGTCGGTTGAAAGTAAACAAATTGTTTTAAATTTGAAGTTTGAAATTTTTCTCCCGCGCAATAGCTTGCACTTCCATTAATTCGATGTAAATTCTGACGGATATCAATCGATGCTAATGGTAAACAAACACTTCAGAGCTTTTAATAAAAAAAAACAACAGATAAACAACAGAACATGGTAATACAACGAACGAGACAAACAAAATTGTTAGAGTTGCTCATGGCGTTGAAACGAGGTGTGAGATGTGTCCACCTGGCCGTTCCTTGTCTTCAGTGGTAAAATCACCATTTTTAAATCGTTGAAACCAGCATTCACAAGTCGAACTTGATGGAGCATTCGATGGCTTTCTGCTGCACTTTTCTTCAAATGAAAACAAAAAACTAATGATTCTCTCAAATTACGTTTCGTAGGGACAAAAGTTGACATTTTTTGAGCACAAAAAAAATATGTTGTTTTCACTTCGACAAAATGACACATACTGAATCATAGGTTCTCACGTAAAATCCGTATTTTTGAAAAATGTCGATTTCTCGATGAAACTTTGATGAAATAAAAAACTGATTGCGGCATTGGATTTGGTATTGAAAATCAATTCAAATTTGCGTAGCGTGGAGGGCGGAGTGACCCTAAGGAGTGTCAAAATAACCCCAAAAAGGTAAAATTCAATAACACGTGATTTTCGGCCATATTTTCTATGAAAACACATAAAACTATATGTGCCAACTGATAGCCAATTGAATTCTGACCCCTGGTTGGAGGGGACTAGGGGGGTAATTTTCTCCTCCTAAGAGAGAGAAAGTGTTGCGCGCGGGCCGCACCAAGGAGAGAAATGAAGTAATAAATAAATAAATAAATTGCGGTTTAATTTGATTCAAGGTCAATTAAAAAGATTTTAATTAATTAAAATCAGATTAAACCGCTATTTCATATACAAATTCCAAGCAAAACTATTAGATGTAGCTCGGGTAGTAAATAAAGTTCTTTATCGATGAACGATTTATAGAAAATTATTTAATTTAAATTCTATTTGAAAAAGATAACATAATATTAGGTGCATACAATAATTTCCGAACTTAGTAGATCAATGGAAGGTACGGCATTTTGAAGGCCTATTCAAATGCTGTCAAAATCAGTCAAAAGGGTTTCATTCGTTTGTACGCATCATTCTTTTCTTCAACGATGGAACATTTTGAAAATTGGAGGATAAAACAGCATTTGCGGGAAGTTTTGTTGGGCCACTTTTTTTTCTAGGAAAACGTTTACAGAAAGTCATCGTTTGCTTGTGGATGAACTTATAGCGAATATGTTCTATAAAGAACACAATGTTACGAGTGGTTTCATCGCTTCAAAAGTGGTGATTTTGACATCAGCAACAAAGAACGTCCAGGTCAGCCAAAAAAATTTGAAGACGCACAATTGCAAGCATTACTCGATGAAAATCCATGTCAAACGCAAAAAGAGCTTGCAATGGAGTTGAATGTAGACCAAGCGACCATTTCTAGACGTTTGCATGCAATGGGAAAGATCCGAAAACTTGAAAAATGGGTTCCACATCAATTGAATTAAAATCAACTCAAAGCACGAATCGAAACATGCAAAAAACACCTTGCTGAGCACAAAAAACATAGTTTTTTGAGTCAAATTGTCACTGGCGATGAAAAATGGATCTATTACGACAATCCCAAACGTAAAGCAGTGTATGTTGTTTATCCAGGCCAACCAGGACCTTCGCAATCAAAACGAGACATTCATTGCCAGAAGGTTATGCTGTGTATTTGGTGGGATCAGGAACGTGTCGTATATTATGAGCCGCTAAAACCTGACCAAACGGTTGATGGTAAACGCTACGAGCAACAATTAATCAAAATGGAGCATGCATTGAAGATAGAACTACAGCTTTGCGTTTTAGTTATGTTATGATTATTTTAATGCCAACATAATTAATGTTATGTTATGTTTGAAACACTATTCATCTTAATAATGTTAATAAGATTCCACCATAATAATAACATAATATGTTATTAATATGTTTGGAAAATCTTATTATTATGTTAATAACATAATCAAACATAATACAATACCAAGTCTCATGATTTTTCGGATAAATTTATTCTCAATTGCATTTCAAAGAGGAAAGAAACCCACGTTGAATTTCAAATTGATTTTTCTCAGCTATCCGGTAGGAAAAACGCAAAAATAAATTAATTTTTGACTATAGTAAAAAAAATTTCAAGACCTATCAACTAGAAGTGTCAGTTGCCCAGGCTGATCCATGGATTCTCAGGATTTGGCCTGCATTCCAAGGCTTCCTATTTGGAATTTCATATAAAAATAAACATAAAATTATGTACACCAATTTTTCATGAAATTTCAAACAGGAAGCCTTGGAATGCAGGCCAAATCCCGATGTTATGTTATTAATATGTTAGCATCTTATTAACGTTATTATTATGTTATGTTCGGCCAAAATAAATAATATTTGATTATATTATGGTTATGTTATGTTATATCATACTACTTTTTTAATAACGGTAAAGCTGTAGATAGAACGGCCACGGATAGGACGACAAAACAAGACATAGTTTTATTTCACGATGATAACGCCAAGCCACATCGTGCAAACATCGTAAAAAAAAGAAAAAAAACTTCGGTTGGGATCATCTTGATCAACCCGCGTACTTCCAGACCTTGCCCCTTCGGACTACTATTTGTTTCTATCGATGCAAATTGACCTGGCCGGTGTACGCTTTAAAAACTTTGAAGAAATACAAAAATGGGTCGCTGATTGGATAGCTTCAAAAGATAAGGAATTCTTTCGACATGGAATCCACAAACTTTCTGAAAGATGGCGCGAAGTCATAGCTAACGATGGAGAATATATTGGTTAATGTACTCATTCACTTTATCATTGAAATAAATGTATCTTTTGAACAAAAAAAGCTGGGAAATTATTGCATACACCCAATAGTTCGAAAAAAAGTTGGGAAAATGGACCTTGCTTAACGAGCAATCAACATTTTCTGAATTTTCACTAAATTGAGAATAATATTTCAATACTTACATCGACTCAAGATCTTGGAGAACATCTCATTCAAATATAAATCAATGAATTGTCGTGAAAACCAATAGATCTGAGTAGCTCTTCCGCATTCTTAATTTTATCACTTTGTCGTTTAGATCGATACAGATGAACGTTCAAATTTCGAAATTAATATAAATAATTCAATTCTTTTGAAAAAAAGCCAGAGATTGTAATACGGATATTCCTATACAGATATATATTTCTATAAATATAGAAAGATATTATATTTTTGACGCAGCGTGTGAATGTGTGCGTTAGCGGTATTGTGTCAACTGTGTTTTGTTTTTAATTGAACGAAATGAAAAAAACAACAGCAATGAGTTTTTACACCAAATATATATGCACAATCACAGCAACCGGCTCTGTGAACGAGTTAAGAATGATGCGCATTTGTTTGTATTGTAAATTCTGCACACAGTCGGTTGCTATATGTGTTCATATATTTGGTATTTTACACCACATACTAACGCACACATTGACGATGAAATAACATAAAACAAAATATGTATTTCCGATTTCAAGACGAATATTTAAAATGAAAGAAAAAGAAATAAAATGTTTCGAAATGTTAAATAATTTTTTAAATAAATGGAAATTCGGTAAAGTGAAGAATTCATTAGTAAATTACCCTTCGATAGCATAACAATGGGTCGAAAAATTTAAAATTAAATAAATTCAGTTGACAAATCATTTTTATTTTCAATAATTAAAAAGAAATATATTGATTGTTATAATCAATTGAATTAAAATAAATTGGCCATTGATGTCATATTTCGTTTTGCTATGACGTGATTTATTAAAAATAAAAACTCTCTCTGTGTTTCAGTCAAATATATAATCGCATAAGCAATTATAAAACAAGTATCTGAATCATAAAGTTGAATTCATTTGTCTCATTTTATTTGCTTAATGTTCATGTGATAATTTCAAAATCCTGGTAAATTTGCTCTGAGTGCAGCCATTTCGTGGCGATCCAATGGCTTAAGATCGAAACCAACTAATGGACTTTGGCATTCAACTTGACGTAATTTGGCCACCAATTCCTTTTGGTCACTACGTAATTTGTTTATTTCCACTTCAATTGTTTGTTGATCTGTTGTGTAGAAATGATATTCGAATTAAAGAAAAAAAAAAAAAATAAATAAAATAAAAACAAATAACAAAAGAAAATCCTGTTTATTGAAAAAATTTATTTGTTGGTCACCTTTCTTCAAAAGATCGCATGCTTTTTGTTTTTCCATTTTAACAAGAATTGACCCGATTGTAATCCAGACTTTTTTATCATTATTTTTGCCTAAATCTCGAAGAGCTTCGCGTGTGTTCTGTCGCCGTTTATCCAATTCAACAATTTCGTGTTTATTTTGTAGCACTTGATCGGCCAATCGTTCGGAATCTATCAAAATTTGCATCACTTTTTTACTTGCATCGTTCAATTTATCCATTTTCAAAATGAAATTTGAATTGACTTAATGACTCTATGTTGTTTATAAACCTTTATAATCGCGATTATTGTACAGTCTGTCGTCTTCAGTATTTAAAACCTTTTTGTTTTATTGTCCGCACTGGAGCATATGTCAAATATTCATTTATAAATGACATTTCAGTTTTTTTCTTTTTCAACTATTCACACTCAGAGGGCCAACTTGTGAGTTTGAATTCAGATTTATTCAGAAAATTCGACCAACAGATGGAGAAAAATGAAAAAAAAGGGAAAAAATTCCTAATTAAATTATTCTTTATTCATAATGTAAAAAAAAAAATGTTGTTTTGTTTTATTTTTTCTCTTTTTTCTCTTTTTTTTACAACACAGAAATTATCTGAGGAAATGTTGTCACGACAACAGATTTCTCAAATATCTATCTTTGCGTTGTATTCGTCGTTGTTCGGACCGAAGTTGTTTTTTTGTTTTGACTGGTGTGTTTGGTGGTTTTGTAAAATTGATAGCATCAAAATCAAATGCATTAAAATGTGTAACTTTTGGTTTGTTCAATTGTTTCACACCGAATCCACTCCTTGGCTTTCGTAGCGTTGTTTTTATTGGATATAGTGTGCCATTACATTCAACGCCTAAACCACTTTTACGGTCCCATCCTTGTTGTAATAACATTTTATATCCGACATTTGTTTCTGGAATTGTAAAATGACGTGATATTTTATGTGAATCGATGCGACTGAATCGATGTAACGTTGATGCCATGTGCGCTTTTTGATCTGTTTGTAGAAATTTTGCTTGGCAAATTTCGCAAAAAAATTCCATTGAATTATCGAGCCATTTGTTATCATCACATTCATCGTCTTCATTTTCGCTACTCAAACAAATTGTTTCCGCGTATTGTGTTTGTTCCAAAAATGCCACAATTGAATGTTGTCCTTTGGTCTTAGCTAACATTAAAGCCGATTGCATTTGTTTATTGACAATATCAGTATTGATGCCACGTTTAATTAAACATTTTACAACATCCAAATGACCATCACATGCTGCCATCATTAATGCCGTCCATCCAAATTGATCAGTTACGTTTATATTTCGATTGTTTAAATTCATTCGTTCAATGGTTGTCACATCATTGCTCATTGCAGCACTGAACAATTTATTTTTGTCGAACGATAAAGTTTTTGCTTGTGACTTCCGTAAAACACTTTTTGAATTTATATTCATTGATTTCGATTTCAATGTCGATGTCGATGTTGTTCTGGCTATTGATGATAATTCCGATGTCGATGGCATTTGCAGAACACTTTCGTATGTTTCACGTGCAATATACCCATTTTCAATTGCAATAGAGTTTTTTTGGATTTTTCCAACAATTGCTTCATCACCCTTTTCCTTCACAAATCTAAGCATTGTGAAATAAAAAAATTACTTAATATTCACGTTTGTCACAATACGTTTTACTATGCTTTTTGCTATTTTTTTATAGATTGTCATTTTTTGTTTATTGTTGTCGTACGTCAAAATTTCTTTTACAAATGACAATTCATTATTATTTTTCAACTTTGGTGAATTATGATTTGCCTATTAACCAAAAGAGGGCCTCGGTGAATGCTTCAACCGATTTTCAACATGAAAGCTCACTTATTTGTTCGAATATAGACTTTTTTGTAATAATCAAACCAAACGCAACCTTAAAACGTTGATGATGTGCGATGTTTCCTTCTAACAAATATTATTTGCCACAAAATTTGAGAAAATTGATTATAATGTGGA
Source organism: Resseliella maxima (assembly GCA_029041755.1). Taxonomy (NCBI): domain Eukaryota; kingdom Metazoa; phylum Arthropoda; class Insecta; order Diptera; family Cecidomyiidae; genus Resseliella; species Resseliella maxima. The sequence continues at coordinate 21,233 of JAQOWM010000966.1, forward strand.
TAAAACAAAGTACACTGTAAATTCAAAAGGATTTTTTAATTAGTTTTTTGGATTTTTATAGTGAAAAATTCGAATGGATTAAAAATAAATCCGAATGGATTTCATACACTTACTTGTAGCGTCGATGCTACTGTAGCGATTGTCGGACCACGATAATATCTAGTAGATATTTCCTTAGCTGATGTTTAGTAGCCGGTCCTGGATTGAACGTATGTTCAAAGTTTTTTTTTAATTTTGTTGATTCGTCCTCTTTCGCCTTGCCATTTTGATCAACTGATGACTAAATTTGAATTTTTTTTCTATTTATACCGTTTTAAAATGCTGACAAAGCAGTGCATGTTTTCTAAAATGTGCAGTTACCCGATATCAAATCCACATGATAAACTGAATATTCTCTTCATCAATTTCGATCCCAATAGGTTTATTATATTCTTGTTTCAATAACAAATGAAATGCCAATTTGTACGGAAATAAACAAACTAAACAAAAGAGATTTGAAATAAAAAAAAGATTGTTGTCGCTCACCATAAGGTCGGCATTTCTTGTTTCTTCCAAAAATAAAATATATAAAAGAAATGTACCAGAAAATCAAAATTCACATTTTTGTTCACTATTGTGTGTGACTTCAGTAAATTAAATAAACTCTTCATCAATTCACTTCGAATAGATTTATAATTTTCATGTTACAATAACAATGTTTGTATGGAAATAAACACACTAAACAATATGCGGTTATGTTTTCAATGAGTTATACAATAAACAACTTATGTCAAGTCAGTGTCGCCTGAAACGATTACACAGCAACTACACAGTAAAATAAAATTGAAATAAAACAACGGATTGTTGTCGCACAACAAAGAATTGGGGATTGTTGTTTCTCCCGAGTAAAATGTTTATAAAAATATTGTGTTAGTTCATAGCACGCAAAATGTTTTTAATTTTTTCGAGTCAAATATTTTTAAAGATATATTCTAATCCATTTGGATTTATTTTTAATCCATTCGGATTTTTGACTATAAAAATCCAAAAAACTAATTAAAAAATCCTTTTGGTTTTACAGTGTATATATGATACTGAAAAAAAACTACGTGCATTATTTGTCTCATTGTGCTGATTAAATTTGGCTTGATGTGGCTTGATTTTATGGGTTTGAATAAAACAATATTCGTTGACATTATAAAAATTATTACAGTTAAATTGAAATGACAATAATGACAATATTTCTATGACGTTCGCACCAATCGACCTATGGTGCGAATAGTAAATGATGAAGAGTAAAGAAATGAAAGAATCAAAAAATGAGGAAAGTTATGAATTGATTCAGTATCGATAATTGGGGCTGAAATTGCATGTCGAAGCGCTAATTTTGAATTATTCGTTATGTAAGTAGGAAGATGGAAATGTAAACAAAGAAAAAAAATGGAGCACCAATTGTGATTATATAAGAGTTCTAGATAGACAGATAGAGAGAGAGAGAGAGAGAGAGAGAGAGAAAAAGAATGATGACAATGATGAGCATGATTAGTAAATGATTCTGTGGTACAGAATTGAAATGTGATTCTTGGTCGCTAGGTTAATAACCTTTTGAAATTGTGAAGAATGTGATTATATTTTGAAAATTAGCGTGTTCGCCAAATGAAGCTTCAAACTGAGCGACCAAAAACCAAGAAAAATAAGCCTGACCCGAACAAACTAATCAAGCACAAAAGGTAACACAAAATTTTCTTGTAGATCAAACGCGATAGTTTTTCTTTGAAGCAAAGAGATGTTATTAATTGATTACAAAAACTGATTCCAATGATAAAGGTGAATTTTGGCTTGAATGAAGCATCCATAACAGCCGATTTGTTGGATCGAATTGAAGATGAGATTAGTGCACGTAAACAAAAACATGAGAGCACATTATTATTATATCACTGGTGAATTTCAACTGTGCTTGTGAAGGCACACAATCCTTGAAAAATCCGAACAAAAACTGGGAACAGAAAAAAAAAAACTGAAAAAACTACATGCTTAGCGAAAGCGTTACTCTGTTTTACAATTAGAAACAAAACAGTACAAAACAAAAAGCTTATATACGTCATGACTCACGATCCACGGTTGAACCATCCAATAATTGTAATATTGACATTCAACAAAGAACTAAATTTTTTTAGTTTTAGTGATTGCGATTTGTTTGTTCTTTTCGTAGTTTTTGATGTTTTATGTGTTAGACGGATTTTGTTGCATTGTTATTTCCATTGATATGTTACTGATACTCCTATCTCCCTCCCTCCCTTTCTCTCTCTCTCTCTCTCTCTCTCTCTCTCTCTCTCTCTCTTGCTCTTGTTTTTGTTCTTTTTCGTTTCGTAGTATCATTTGTATTATTTGACTTCATGTTGCCTCTGAGCAGTACACAGTTTAATAGCATAAATGGTTGAAACTGCACGATGTCATTGCCTTTGCCATTTTATTTTTTTGAGCAAAATATAATTATGTTCGTGTAAACTAAAAGACGAGGATTTTTTTGGTTCTTCTATCCTTCGACCTATCTCTCTCCTTCTCTATTTTCCGCTCTTTCTCACAGTGTGTTTGTCGTGTTGTCGATTGATAATAATGATTACCTTGGTTTAATCTGAAAAAAAGAGAAAAAAAAATCGGTAATGCCTCTATGTTCAACCTTATTGACTTAAGTTAACTCATCTCACAATTTAACCTTATCGCAGCAAAATTTCATATTTCTCGGCACGAATTCAAGTCGAGCAAATGGTTATTTTATGTTGTTGTATTCTTTTTATTCAGCGAATCCAATTCTGAGCATTTATTGAGTATATTTCGTAACTAGAACAGAAAATTACCCTGTTCGAAGAGAGAGAGAGAGAGAGAGAGAGAGAGAGAGAGAGAGACAAACGGGACCAATTTTATTGAATGGCATACGCCTACATATTCGAATATCCACAATCTTGCCAATTTTCTTTGACCAAAATTCAATAGAATTTTTTCAATTTTTTCTCTTTTTCAAATTTCAAATCAAATCTGACATCATATTTACCGCATTATATTTGCAATTACAGTGAAAAATCGTGAAACATATAGGATTAGAAGAGAAAACTTGATGCAAGAATAACGATTTTTCATTTCAATTGAATCTCCTTTTGATAAAATATCAGATCAATGAAATGCATTGAAAAAATGCATTTTAGTTCGATAAATTGCCACAAAATGTATTCGTTATGAATATAAAACATGCAATGAAGTTGGGTTAACTCTAATTTTCGTAAAACATGTTTTCTACATATTTCAATTTTCTTCGGAAACACGAACTAGGAGTTTTCAGAATCCGTTTTTTTCTTGTCTATTATCTTCAGTTGATTTTATAACAATAAAAAATGGCACTTACATACAAGTTAAGTTACTCAAAGTTAGCATTTGATATGTTTTTTGCAAGTAAATTTTTGAAAATACATTTTTCTCTAATCCATACGACCGTGTTGAATCATATTGACTGCCAAAAGAGTATTCTGGTTTAATAAAATCTGATTTAGTCCAAGGACCTTTGGAAAAATTTGAATGCTTAACTTTTCATATTCATCAATATGCTTTTGCATTTAGCCATGCTCATTGTAATTTTGGTTTTAGTTTTTGATCGACGACCGAATTCATAAATCATTTTGGCTTAATTCGTTGGCTTATCAATATTAAATGCGAGATGTGAAATGTGTCCTGAATGCAATCGGAAGTTTACATGTTTCACATAGAATATAAAACGAGCTATTGATAATAACTACATTCATTTGTAATTATCGCAACCATTTATCTCGAACATTCTTTTGAACGGATGCCAACTAGCTACAGCGAGTAAGGATGAAGAAGTTAGTGAAAGAATGAAAGAGAAACAACACTGAACTCCTTTTGGTTAAAAGATATAGTTTCGGTATCTGTCACCGATTATTTTCAATAAGCTGACCGTTTGATTTCAAATGCGATTTAGTTTTGTGAGTCTCGATCTTATTTTTTCTTGTTTCTTTTTCTTCTTGCTTTTGCTAGTTGCATTTCATTTTGGTGTTCAATCTCGATGTTCGCTTCGTTGACATAAAAAACGATTGCCGCATATGGCAATGTTCAAATAATTGAACATGATATTAGGAAATCGTTACCAAAACCAATCAAAAACGATAGAGATGGCGTGCTGATGACGAAAAAGGAACAGATACTGCGAAACTTATTGGAAAAATAAATTGCTGAACCGCACAACTTTTAACTCACTCTCTCCCTCTCTCTTTCTCGCTGTCATTTTATTTCTCTTTTTCTCTCTCTCTCTCTCCCTCAAAATGAAAAAGAAAAAAACAAAATTAATAATAAAAAAAAGTAAGCATTGACAGAATACGAAATATGACGATGCAGTCTACGAAATAAAAGCAAATTTCAAAATTTATAAATTGAAAATGAAAGGGATGCCTGAAATAATAAAAATGAAAAGAAAAAAAAAAAAGAGAGAGAGAGAGAGAGAGAGAGAAAGCGAGTAGATAAATGAAAAAAAAAAATAATAATAAGTCAAAGGATTATTTCCGGTCGATCGAATTCAGAATGAAGCGGATATATTTGCGGGTATATTTGCACTTTCAAAAGGAAAAGAGAATTGCCATGAAGCACCGAATGAACAGAGAAAAAATGAGAAAAAGAATAAAAAGAAAAAAAAAAATTAAGACAGAAAGAAAGAGAAATCAAAGAAATCAGCGTGGTAGAAAATGAAAAATTGAAATGATATGCCATCCAATTCCATAGCAGTTTTTAAACGAAACGAATAAATAAATCAAAAGATAGCGCGCGCGCTCAAATGTTTGCACCATAGAACTGTTCACACTCATCAGATACTTATTCATTCCAAGTTTTTCGTTTTTTCTTCTCATCTATTTTCTTCGGCAAAAGAGACCATGAGCAATGGAGAATGAATACAGAAAAATTGGCGAATTGCTATGGACAAACGCCACAGCACGTATTCTCATAAACGTTCCGTATTATTAGATTTTAGATCTTTTTCATTCGCCTTCTTACAGTATTCTTTTGCCATAATGCGCTAAGGCAAAATACGTATAATTGAGTATTCTCTTAGAAGTAATAACAATTTCTTTCTAGTTTTTGTTTTTTTTTTTTAAGCTTTTTTTCTTGTTATTTTAATACGTTATTGAATGGCTCTATTATTACTTTCATTTGAATGAATTGACACTACCAATTAGAATTATACGTTATTTAATGGAATCCTTTGGATGTGATTTTGATTTGGATTTATGAGTGCAAGAATTCATTTTGCTAAAGTTGCATTTAAAATCTCGCAAAAACGAGAAAATCATGAACATTTATACTCTTATACAAATTTTATTAGTTTGTTCCAAGGAATCGCGCATCAATGCAATAGCAGTAAGTGCAACCAATCGAAGTATCTGAGTGACTGGCAAAATTATTATTGACATAACGCCAAAGTCATTTTTCAGATACGGCAAACTCAATCCAAAATTAAGTTGTCACAAAGGCCAATGACCAAACTATAAAAACTGCAATCATTGTGTTCAAATCATTCATTTTTCTAATTTTTCTCCTTCAGTTTTTGTTGCATTTGCACACAATTACAAATAATTTGAATTGGCAATGAATAATGGCATATTTATAAGCACGTAGATTTTCGAAGAATCACGCATCATGAGCGAATAAAAATGTATGATGTGCTCTACATTCGGTTCACGTTTTTTATTCTACGTATCGTTCAAACTGAAAATTCGAACATATATACTGAAAAAAAAATGTGGATGAAAACGTCTATTTTTATTAAAGGCTCTTCGCATTTTCCGAAAAATTTTCATCTCTTATTTCTGTTAGAATTATTTTTTTCAATGAAAATGGTTGTTCGACTCCTGACGGAAGTTTGAGAACAAAAAATGAACGAAGCTTACCACAAATAATATTACTTTTCATAACGTTGCGCATTCGATGTAAAAGTTTTGTATGAAATTCTTCGAAAAATTCGATCCAAATATAATTGGTATAATTGGTATAGCGATTGAAGGTGTAAGTCAAATGATACTGAATCACTATTACTCAAGAAAAAGTAAGAAACGCAGCTAAGCAAAGAAAGATTGGAAGATTTAGAGATAGAGAGAAAGAAAGAGAGAGAGAGAGAGAGAGAGAGAGAGAGAGAGAGGGAGAGAGAGAGAGTGATAGATTCATATAAATAATAATAATTTTATTTGAATGCTCATAAATACAGAACAAACTCCGTCCGAACAAAGTTGGAACACCAAAAAAAAATTAAAAGTCACACAAAAATCCATACATTTTTTTGGAGAACAATTTCCTTTTTTTGGAAGCCAATACTTGAAAAAAATGCCGAAAACATGTCACCCTTAAATAATATCAATTCCTCCTTCTTTTCACTTGACATTTATTTCATATTGCAATATTGATGACTGTTTTAAAAAAATCCGTGAAGAAGAAGAAGAAGAAGAAATTAACTGAATTTTAATTAAAATCAACTACCAGTGATTTTAATCGGTTACAGTAGTAATGAAGCTTGAACATTTGTATGAAAAATATTCAGTTTTCGTCATTTGACAATCATTTTTTTTTTCACACATTTGATCTAAATATTGACTACGGAAGAATTTCTTCGAGTCTATCACAGTAATTCAATGAATAGCATAGGAAAACTGATCGAGATAATGACTGGATAATGATTCGACGATTTTTGCCAAATTTCTTATTTATCATTTACGGTTTTTCATATACAATATATTTAAATCAAATGGTTTCGGTGGATGTTTTTATGTAGTAATTCAATGTTTCGAAAGGTTTTCCAGCACAACATAGGTCAATGTTTAGAGAGGAAATAAATTTTTCCCAACTGTAAGTTATAAAAAATTATATTCAATTCAACCAATATGAAACAGCCAACTCTTGTCTCAATCATTTCTCCAATATTTTGAACTTTTCTTTCAGAATTGCCTCTTCTTTTTTTCAAAAGTAAACTTTTTCATCCAGTTTACATTTCTTAAATGTTCGACGAAGTCTTTCTCTTCATCCTCATCCCTTTATTTTCATCATGTTGATTCGTAGAGAGAGGAGAGAGAGAGAGAGAAAGAGGGAGAGAGAGAGAGAGAGAGAGAGAGGGAAACAACGGAAACAATCGTCAAGATTCGCTAAAACTCTGATTTACACACAAAACAAAGGATCATTTTATTGCATGGCCACAATATTGTGCCTTGTACTTTGCTCAGCACAATCATCAAATCCATGCGATAAAAATTACATCTCGAATTTGGAATTAATGAAAATCACTGCTAATTTATATTCTTGTTGCACAAACACTTTTTTTTAGTACAATTTCGTTATCGTATTCTCGCTCTATTTTTCTCTGTTTGATTCTCTTCCTTTTTCATTCAATACATTTGCAAATACTCGCACATACACTCATAAACACATACAAATGCCAATGACGCGACCACACGAAAGCCACGAAATGTTACACATTCTTTCACATATTTACGTCGAAACTAAAGAGATTGGATGACTTAAATACAGCACGATTCTGCATAGCACATAATAATCAACGAAAGCGGAACGCAAGTAAATTGACAATGGCAGTAGTTCAACGACGATGAATTCAAATGTACCGGAACACATTATCTCTCTACTCTCTCTACTCTCTCTCTCTCTATCTGTGATTTTGTATTTCTTTTTTTTTTTTTTGTTCGCATTCGTTTTCTACTGACTCAAGAGCTTCTTTTTTCCCATTTTCCGTTTCCGAAGCATCGTTGTTCACTTGTGTTCTAACTTTTAATCATACGTACATAAAATGAAGTGAAGCCAACACAATAACCAAAAACGCGAAAAGAAACCGAAGAACAAAAAACAACAAAAATGCACGAAATCATTTTAACAAAACCAACTTTTGTTTTTTCAACGTGCCCCAAATTTGAGTTCTCATGAGATATATTTTTCTAAATTGAAATATTTAAAAGATTTGGGCAACCCATAAAATGTAAGAAAAAAGTCCCAATCAATTATTAACATTAACATTAATTTCATATTAATTTATGTTTATTGTTTGCAAAATATACTTTTTGTCTTCATTCAATGAGAGAAACAAATTTAAAATTCAAAAATTGTGATCAATAGACTATACCATTCAGTCACGATTACAATACTTTTGCGAGAACTAAAAGAGAAAAATCAAGAGGAAAAGGAAGAGGAAGAGAAGAGGAAGAAGAGTTTGCATCTCTATTGTTGAGATAGTTTAAGCGGGAGAATCATGGGGATGGTTACTATAGAATGAGTCGTCATGCACGAGATTTGTCGAAAAGAATTGCAAAACTCACGAAAAGGAGCCAAGAAAAAGATGAAGAAGAAGAACATTGAAAAACGAATAACGATATCAATTGAGGTTATATGAGAGATAACACTGGATCTTAACTGAGATAGATACTGACAGTGCAATGGATTCGCTAGAGTGAGCTAATTACACCAAATCTACTAATGAAATTATTCAAAGGCTAAATTAGAAGAGATTTTGTTCTAGTGCAGAAAATAGGTTTCTGTATTCGTGACTTCTCACCATTTTTCGCATTTCGCTCTTACTTCTTCTGGCTAACATTTTTTCAGATTCTCTTTTACTCATTTATTCTTCCTTCTATTCTGATATTTTTTTTTTTTTGCGAATGCAAAATGCGTCTCTGTCTCTATGCGCATTTTGTCATTACTTGACTGTGTATCAGGCGACACACACTCAATCCAGATGGCATATGAAGTGTGTGTGTGTGTGTGTGTGCTGTAGAAAAAGAGTACACTGACAAAAATTTAAATCAAAAGTAAGACTTGAACAAAATCTTATATACGGAATAAGACAATTTATTATCATATTTTTGAAGTTCCAGTTATAATTTTATATTATTTGTTGTATTATTTTCAACTGATGAGACTTCAGAAAAAAAAAACGTTTTGAAATCATTTGTTGTTTTGAAATTTCAACGATACATTTGACAGTTCACACAAATCATAATTGCAATCAAGTTTTCTCTTTCTAACACATTCGCAATTCGGGTGATGCTGTGTATGTTCTCGCTGTTCTAAAAATGTGCGGACGACTTATTGTTACGTTCTCTTGTTTGCGTCTCATGCTAATGGGGTAAATCCAGCAATGCTCGAACAGCGAATTTGTTAGAAAGAGAGAATTCGATTGCAATCACGATTTGTGTGATTGGTCAAATATACTCATCATTTAAAAATTATACAACAAAGTGTATCAAATACACTGAGACTTTGAAAATAAGACAATAAATCGTCTTATTCCGTATATAAGATTTTTTTCGTCTTACTTTTGGTTCAAATTTTTGTCAGTGTACTTAAATGCCCAAACGAATAAAATACAGACAAATAAAGCATATGAAGCTAGAACTACCTTGTGGTTTCAAAAACAATCGTGACATTCTTATCGTTTGTTTCATGCAATGTTCATCACAATTTAAATCATTTCATAGTATGGTCATTATCGTTGATTTTATCTCAAAATACGAAACAAGGATGCAAAAATGTTTGACTATCAAAATAGCCCAATCAAATACGAAAATTCTGTTCAGGTGTGAGTGTATGCGAGAAAGAGAAAGAGAAAGAGAAAGAAAGAGAGAGAGAGGGGAGGGCGGGGGGTACTAAAATTTATTCAAAATACATACATAGACGTCGAAACACACAGAACGAATAAGAATATCAAAGCAAAAAGCCCCAAAAAAACAAAATAAATAGAAATAAGATTGAAAAATGTACATAAAAGCAAAATCTTCTCAAAATCATTGTGTAATTAGCGGAGAAAACGGCAAATGGTTTTCTTTTCAAACAAATCAACAGAAAAAAGTATCGCCAAACAGTTAAATCATCAATTAAAAACCTCAATCTTAAGAGAGATAATTCACCAATAAGAACAATGATTGGTGGTGAGACATTTCATTTGTGGTTTTATCAAGAACATTTGAACCGTTCGTGAAAATTAAATATTCTTTTGTTTAATTATAGTTCAAATAGTAAAAAAGTAAATCGAAAATAGCTGAACAAAGCCAACTTTATCGAACGTGCGTTAAAATTATCAAGAATATCCTTCAGCATCAATATCTTTCAAGCATGTTTTATAATGTTGGCTTTTCTTTAGATATTTTCGACATTTACTTTTTTCAGTCGAACTTCAGAAGGGAAGGGGGGGGGGGGAGTGGTGCCAAATTTTAAAGAGGGTCCCTGATTAAAAATCCTAGCAATTTCGAAAAATTTTGACTAATTCTTCAAAGGGGTCCTGAAGCGTCAGAGATCCCTGGGTCATGACTTACAATTTCTGCTAAAAAATGAAATTTATCATCGTTCATGTTAAATATTGTAAATGAATTCTTACAAAAAGATGTGCTAATAATTATTATAATAAATCATAGATAATCATTTTATGGCTGGAAAAAAAACAATCCAAATGATTTTTTTCGCTAACCACAGCCGATATTTTCATAGTTTTAGCTCTTTCCGTTTGCATTCAAACGGAAGAGCAATCCAATAAAAAGGAAAGATTAAAATATATTGCGATTTGCCAAATATTGAAAGAATTTGTTGTTTTCTTTGATGGTGGCTGATTTTTATCAGTTTCAAAGTAGATATTTTTCTTCTAATATTCTCTCTCTCTCTCTCTCTCTCTCTCTCTCTCTCTTTCTCTCTCTCTCTAATTTGCACATTTGTCTATCATTCTTTTGTCGGTTCTATTTCTATGGATTTTCAGATATTTTGTGTGGTTGCAAAAGAGCTCGTCTCTTGTTCATTTTTTGTTTCCATTTTTCCTTTTATTTCTCTGTTTTAAGTTTGCTCGTTCTTTTGGTGACGATATTTATTTTCGGCAATTTTTCTCAAATATCGCATTAAATCGTGATATGCATAACAAAATTATGTACGATTGTGATTGTGTGAGCGTAAACGTACTTTCAGTTCTCATATAAACATCTCTCATGAGCAAACTACGACATTTTGAACAATTCAGCACACAAACAGCACACACACGTGCTTCTCAATAGTACCCAAACAAAATGCTATTATTTTGTCTGAATGAATTTGTGATGCGACACGGATAAGTTTGTGAGTTGAGCGCGAGTGCTCTCTCTCTCTCTCTCGCTCTCTCTCTCTCTCTTTCAAGTACAATTCCGAGATGTGCATTTTGGCTGCCCCCAACCAGACCGTGCGTGGAGAGTTTTAATACTGTGATTCATATTGTATGCCATCTGTATGATGTTAAAATGGGGACTTAAAAAAAAGAATGAATACTGTCATGGCGAACCACAATGCTGTCATGGTCGACAACCAATAACAAAGCACATATTGTAATCAATAGTGAGAGAAACTCGAAGTGTTCAATGAATTACAATTATTTTGTGAAATATACATAAGAAAAAATTCATTTTCAATTACTCTACTTACTCAAACACATAAACAGATAAGTGCTCTAATTTGAAGTGCTTTTTTTTTTTTTATTTTTATTTTTATTTTTATCTTTTTAATTTTGCCATGCATCTTAGATTAATTTATGTATCGGTATACAGGTGGCGTTCATATGGGAGACTCGTTTCTTTTTAACACATGTCTTATGAGACGCACTCTCTTCCCGGCTGCCCCGAAACCGAACCCAAAATCATAATGCAATTCAAAATTCTTGAATCAAGGAATGAAATAGAAGAAAAATAAAATCTTGAACAGCGATTCTGCCTTAGGCATTTGTTACATTCCATTATTCGGTTTATCTAACTGTATATATGCTACCAATTTTCGTCTTCAATTTCATTTATATCAAGGAAATCTAAGCCAACAATTCATGTTGCACACTTCACCATATATAAATAATAAGACACATGATAAATTGTCTATTTATACGAAAATAACGAATTGTGTTTATTAAAATTTCGTTTTTTTTTGTTCCCTTCGCCATTCATGCTTTTTTTTTCTGTTCGCGGTCTCGTTGTGCTTGTTTGTATTTGTTGCTTTTATACTTAGCCGAAATAATGTAGTCGACAATACATTTGCGCAGGAGAAAAAGCTGTTTAGTGTTCACATCAAAATTATAAAACAATCGAATTCTTCTTCTATATTGTATTTACTTTGTTGCCCTATCATTTCCCATTTCTCATTTCAGTTCACTACAGATACAGTTCCCTTTATTTCATTATTTTGCAATCATTTTATTTATGACTTTGTCGAATTTGTTTCGCGTTTATTTCAGTGTAAAGCTATTCACACTTCTGCAACATTTTACGACTTATTTCAAGATGAAGAGAAAACTCCTAAATATGTTGAAACCTTTTTAAATGCGCATAGAGCATTTATTTTACATATATAGTATAGTATAGTATATATACTTTACAATATACAACGAAATACGAGCACATCAAAATCAAAGAGAAATAGAAATGAAAAGATACAAAACTGTTTGTTGTATAAATGAGAAAGAGTCTCTTCTGGACTTTACATTATTTTGTAACAAATTTACAAAGATCTTTATGTTAAAATCTATGAAAATAGCAAAAAAAAAAAAAAAACACAACGACATTTGTGTTTCTTTTTAGATTATAGTGTGTGTGCGTTACAATCAACGCACTTTAATTTGAACCCATTATCAGTACAGAATGCATTCCGCTTCCGATTTTGTTGATTGACTGATAATGAATCAGAAAACGTTTGGCCGAAATTCTGTATAAAATCAATTTATTTATTTATTTATATTACGAAACCTAAATGTATGTTATGGTACGACTTCCGCAAAGAGGGGGTTGGATAGTATTAGAGAAAAGCTTCAATACCTAGATTGGGTCCGGAAAATCATGATAAAACCTGCCTGCCTCTGGAGATTCAGGATAAATACAATAATAATTTCACTTAAAATTAATGAACGTTAACAATTTTGAATAAAAATGAAATAGGGTTAGGACTATTTGCTAAAGGAATTGCACAACATGTCGCCGAGTGAGCGAAGTTTAGGTTATTTTACTTTATATTATTGCACGAACCGAAGATGATTTTCTAAGGAGCTCTACCCTGGTAAGCAGTCTATATAGCCCTGTACATTTGTATGTGAGTCTCCCGGTTAAGTGCCATCTAAATGAACAAACATAAATTAGATTCACCAACATTTGATACTGAATCTGAATAAAAATTGATTATGTGGAATTATATAAAAATAATTAAATATTTATGTACAATAAAATATTTTTCATTATTAAATTATCGAAATATAAATATTTTTGAAATAAAAAAATAAAAACACTTCATTGAGAAATTAAAAATACAACTAAAGCAAAACAAACTATTTATATTAAGTCTCCGCATGTTTATTCGATTGGTGTTTGTTGTACATGTATACAACAAACACATACATACATGTATACATGTACAACAAACGCCAATCGAATAAACATGCGGAGACCGCGGAGACTTAATATAAATAGTTTGTTTTGCTTTAGTTGTATTTTTAATTTCTCAATGAAGTGTTTTTATTTTTTTATTTCAAAAATATTTATATTTAGATAATTTAATAATGAAAAATATTTTATTGTACATAAATATTTAATTATTTTTATATAATTCCACATAATCAATTTTTATTCAGATTCAGTATCAAATGTTGGTGAATCTAATTTATGTTTGTTCATTTAGATGGCATTCGGGAACGTGTTTGAATTTTTTTTCTCACTGCATAGCTCCCTAGAAGGAGCTACTTTTAGCTAATGAACCATTGTTTCCAATGTTTCCATTGTTACCGGTCAAGAGGGTAAACTGTTCCAAAAATAATTGCAGAATAACTAAATGCGCTACGAGGATTGAAACTAACGCAAAGATTTTCTGGATAACCCACACACAGACCATGTTTTATAAGACTATGTGCAAAAGAAAAACGTTGTAGCACAGTAGCGCCGTTAGTGTTTCGAATGTTATTGTTGTTGCTTTTAGTTCCTAGCTATAAACAAAATCATTTAAAATGGCGCTATTGTTGCTACTGAGCTGTCATGATCTGTATGTGGGATAACCCGACGTTTCGCCGTTACGAATAAACATGTGATTCAGATATTTAGGACAATTTTTCGATTGATCAACGACTTTTTTCACTAAAACTTTACTGAAGTACACAATATTCGTTTGATCGCGAAGAATATCGAACAAAGATGATGAATTAATTAAATCATAACTTGGAGAAAACGGTTTTTGCAATTCCTTATTCCAATATTTATCAAATCACAATCCGATAAAGCATGGGTAGCCCTCAGTATGGTTTGAAAACAGCACGGCAAACGTAAACACACTCGACCAAACGATATGAAATGCGACCTAGTGGTACGTTGGAGCTTTTGATTTACGAGTAAATATCATGGCGCCATCCTAAAATCGCGATGATTATTATTTAAAAGCTTTTCGGAACAAAAAGAATAGACTAACAGCTTGACATAGCATTTTACTTGGCATTCCCATTTGAGGCTTGGACTTGAATTTTCTTTATTTATGACAAAAGGTGAAAGCTTCATGCGAAATCTCAGTAGAGTAAAAACGAACTAATAATAATAAAAATTTAAAAAAATAAATGAAATATTGAATAATTATGTGTAAAATATTAATTCAAATTAATATTTAGCGCCTTTATGAAAATCAAACACAAAAAAAAATTAAAAAAATAATAAATAAAACTATATTGTTTGGAGACGCGTCAAATTTATCCAAGACCAAATCATGATTTATTAACCAAGTCTCAATGGAAAAAATCAGAAATATTAATGGAGGTGCCACATTGTCATTTTTTTTTAGCTTTGTCAGTCCCTTTTTTGCAGACCAGTTCATGTACTGAATAATTATTTGCTGATACTCATTTTGTAATGCGTATAATTTATATATAATTCATCGATCGATGAAATGAAAAATATGAAAAAAATAAGAAAATGATTAAAACTAATTCAGATTCGCGCAAAAAGCAAAAAGATAGACAAAAAACAAACTTTTCTGACTCAAAATAATGGCATGAAACAGCGTGTGAATTGAGGCTTTCTAAAATAGTGTAAGGAATAAAGAGAAAAAGAGATAGAGATAGAGAGATGCATACAATAGACGTATTGATAGGAAGAAAAAACGATAAAGAGTTTGAGCTATCGTGAATTTATTTAAAAGCGGTAAATTGCTAAGGAATTAGATGCAATTATTGAGCAAAATCAGCAGCTCTGTATTTCGCTTCCTTAAAATTGCCACTTTTAATTGAATAAGTAGTTTCAATTTATCCGAAAATTTTTGGGATTTTATATCGATTCGTTGTTGATGTGAGAGATTTTGTTTTGTAAGTTTGAAGACTGCAATGATCATGCAAAATCTATTATGTTTGGTATATCGCATCAATGATGATCACATATATCGCATGTAAATGAATATATCTCAGTCATATAGCAAGCGAAGACTACGACGACCTCGCGCTACGGGCGTTATATTCATCCAAACACAATGTTATTTTGTTGATTGGTTTATGCTGCCACAAGATAATCAATAGTTTCCTTAATTGTAGATCAAATTATTTTTCTAGTTTAGTGTGTGCATCGTGCAGTGCATCGTGCATAATAATAATAATGTAATTGGTCAAAGAATGAAGGGCACCTGTGTGGTACCCTGAATCCTGAATCCTGTATCCTGTATTCTGTACGCAAAATTTTTTTAACACAATAGCTTATCTCCAACATGCTCATAAAAAAAATTTGATGATGCTGAATTGTTGGAATTGTCGAAGAATAGATACCATTAAATTCAAACCTCCTTTATGTGAAAATTTACATTTTTGCATGGGAAAGTACGTAAAAATGGCAATTCATTTTTTATTTTATATTTTCAGCGTGAAAAATTTCATCTTACGGAAGACATCTTGTTTTTTTTTTCATTCATTTTGAATGCAACTGAGTAATATGTTGTTTCTCAACTAATAGATTTGATCGTATGTAAACAAACATAAGAATTGTACTATTCGAACACATCAAAGAGAGAATAATGAAAAGAATTTAGCAATGCTTAAATTCAACATCAACATGGAACAAACAAAAATCACTCACACAAAACGAATCATTAGATGAGAGAAGAAAGGGAAACAGAAGGGCCAAGAGTGAGAAAATGAAAGAAAAAGAGCAAGACTGAGAGAAGCAACAACAAGCAGCAGTAGTTACAAGTTACAAGTCAAAATCAGTTTAATTACATGTATATACACACACACACCATACATCTCTTCACAATAAACTCCATTGAACCGTGTCGATGAACTTTTCCCAATTGTTTTTATTTCCTATGTTCTTTTACTGCTCGCTATTGCTGTGCTCAATATGTTGTTTGATACAAATTAAGACAGAGACTATGAGTAGAGAACCATAAGAATGTTTCTCATCTCATCTCATCTCATCTCATCTCATCTCATCTCATCTCATCTCATTGATGAACACATTCTGCGGCAGCAATCGCAACACATTTGTAATTCAATTTTTCAATGTAATTGCGAGGCTTTCATATAATCATCGTTTTCATTGGCATTTATTTTATTATTTTATTTAGTTTTGATTATTTACTGCTTCCCACATTGGAAAATTCTTAAGATTTATTATGATGCTGGACCGGGCTGGGCTGGGATAGATTGCTTGAATGGCGGCTTTAGATCCGATGACGATGCCATTTCGCTATTTTACATTTTATAAATTCAAATTACGTTGAGACGTTGAATAAGTCAACGTAAGAAATACAAATAAATTAATTACGGTTTATATAGCCGACCAGAAGTGGCGTGTCATGACGATGGACCATAATAAATATTCGTTTGTACTTTTTTTTATGTGATGATACTTTGAATTGGCCATCATAATCATTTCATACTAGCATTTCTACTTCGAAAATTTATTATGTCATGTCCGGGCGAACACATGTAGATGGCTAGAAAAAAAAACACATAGAGTTGCGTTGGGGGCATCAAAGTTGATTATATCATAACCATCAACATTATTTATTGGATTTCTTTGTATTATACTCATTTCATAGTACGACCTACATGAAAACTCTCTTTTTTTCTTTTGCTTAAATCATTATTTTATTTTTCTTTCTTTTATTGTCATCTGGATGTTCATAAGACAACAATATTAGAAATGAACACCTGATTTATTTGCATTGGTGTAAACATTAGCAAAAAAAAAAAAAAAAAAAAAAAAAATTCTCAAATTTTTTCGCTGACTAATCTCTTGAATTTTACCGAACATGAATGCAACTTCTTCTTTTCCATTTTATTATCATAACTGACTTATTATCATAAGACAAACAAGTGACTGCCGCCGCATTTGTTATTGCTCAAAAATTTACATTACATTACATATAATCTATCAGCTGTAAATACATAATACATTTGGTAATTTGTTTATTCATATTGTTCAATAGCAACTGGGAATATGGGCATGTTCTTCCTTCGTTTTTTGCAATTGAATATATATGCATTTCTCATGAGACGGTTAATTTTTATTTTTTTTTTCTTTTATTCATTGCGATGTATCACCCATACACACAGAGACATACACACAAACACATTGTGCTCACTCATCCAAAATATCGACATTCTATAATACCCCATTTCAATTTCGATTATTGCCAATGCCGATTCAGACTACATATAATGCGAGCCCCATCTCCATTTTTGCGACTGTGGCTACTGTTGAAATTGTTGGTTACGTCAACGAAATCTGTTCATTTCCCATAGTTCACATTGTTCTTAGTCACTGTCTGTCATTACAATGCGAACAAAGAGTGAAAAAAAGATCTAAAAACAGACAGACAGACATTAGATTTTTATTCATGAACTCTCCATTGGCCAAATAGTGCACATTTGAGATTTCGAAAAAAAAAAACAATCTTACAGTCAATTGAGGAACGCTATTAGCTTATTAAACGTGAAAAAGACTCCAGTCAATCAGTAGAATTTCGATTATTGAATTTAAAGAAGATTTATTTAAAATGCAGCACATTCAATCGTGCATGTTTATCGCGTTAAAACACTTACACTATGTGTGTAAGTTCACAATAGGCTTGAAACGAAAAGATTTTCAATTCAACCGTAGCTAGTCCTGTGTACACAGCATACAATTTATTCTGCCGATAAATAAAAAAGGAATGTTTGACACCCAACTCTCGAACCCAATACTCTTTCTTTTTTCCTTTCTCTCTCTTCCGCTCTCTCTCTCTCTCTCTCTCTCTCTCTCTTTCTCTCTCTGCCTCTCTGCCTCTCTGCCCCTCTCTCGCTCACACACACATTGTGTCTGCAGGCAAAAACTATGCGCAAGCACAGCACACATCAAGAATTATTCATTTTGAAAATGGTTTCAGTCAATTTATTTTCAGCATAAAACAGCACAAATCGTTTTTTGAATCGAAACATTCTAAGAAAAACCACATAAACTATATTCGTTTAGAATCTGTAACGTTCATTATCGTTAACATTATTGAATGAATGAAAGAAAGAAAGAAAAAAACCATACACACATGAGAAGAAAAAGTAAGTAAGAGAAACAAAGAAAGAAAGACAGAGACAGAGAGAGAGAGAGAGAGAGAGAGAGAGAGAGAGAGCACATAGCTATTGTATATATTGCAAGAATAAAAAATCGCACGGTACAGCAACGAAAATAAATATAAGCAGGAAAGCAAACGCGCGGTCACGGTCACATCATCAACTGGTGAGATTGTATAGCTCTGGTTTTTTTTCTTTTTCGTATGCTTTTTTGTTTGTTGTTCTGTTTCAGCATTTTTCTCTTTCAATCTGTCTTTCTTTCTTCCCATTTCATAGATACATTGCATATGATGTTTTCCATTCTGCGTCTCATATTTTTCTAATAGAATTCGATTCGCGCCGAATAAGAGACCCATTTGCAAATGCATATTGACCTGAAGCCACACACACAACACACACACACACACACACACACACACACACACACACACACACACACACACACACACAAACACATATATAAATAACAAGCATCCTTACACGACGCGCATCCAACTGAACTCAAATGCACCAGCAAAAATTATTATAATTCTCTACAATTATCTTTTGTTATTTCTATTCGAGAAATAGGCTGCAAGACGAATTTCATGTTCGGTTTTACATCACAACAATCAAACCGCGTCAAAAAGAATCCAAAAGAGGGAGAAAGAGCGAAATCATGCAAGCTTCGTGGCCAATGTAATGATGTTTTTTCATTCGACAATATCTTCAGCTCCTTACACTTAACACCATCGGAATAAATAATTGACAAACTCCCATTTTCTTACGTTTCAATAATAAATGAAATATTAATGCATCTTTTTTCTATTTTATTGTAATATTGTTGAAGAAATCTCATATTTTTACATAAATCCACTTCAATGTACCTAAATAGGTACAAGTAAATACTATTGGATGAATGTTATATTTTTCTTCTTTTTTTCATAGATAAAAAATTCAAACTATCTAATGGAATCTATTCAGTGTCCATTTCATGTTGATGAAATATTTAATTAGGTTAAAAAAGATGTTTATCTTTCGTTCTCTTTTCGTTTTAACGTAACTACTTTAATAAAAACAGTTGGTATTTGAAAGAAAAGTGTTCCTTTTTTTATTCTCTCTTTTGCACTAGAATAATAGCGCAACAGAGAGTAAGCACTGTGAACTTTTCTGGAAAAAGAAAAAAAAATTAATTAAAACGTCAAATCATTTGATCTGAATTGTTTGCCTTATACTCTTCCATACACAAATACATGTCAACAACAACATGTGTCTCTCTTATTTTAATTCTCATTTACATGCATTTCATATTTTCATCTGGGAAAATAAAATGCAAATGTTAACATTGAAACCCGCTTGTCGGAACCTTACGAAAATAGCATTTTTTCAGCATTTGATTTTGTAATTGACTTTTGTATTTAATATTCACGCTAAAAAGCAGAAAAAGAAGTAGAAATCAATGAAACAATATATTATATATAATGCACGTTAGATATGCAGATTGAGAATAGTATAATTTTGAATATAAATAGTTCTACAATGCCATAAACATTTTGTAATTCTATTCCGTTTGTGGATCCCCTGTATCCGTCAGAACACAATAGTTTCCTACAAATTCTTTTAAAAATTAATTTGCAGTAAAGATTTCTTTCTTTCCCTCTCTCATTTTAATCATACATTTGATTGACAGATTCGTCGGTTATTGCGCTTAGATTGACAGAATAAATCGAGTCAATTTAAAATGTTTTCTTTGAATTCATTTGAAAAATGGCATGGAGCCATAAACAATTTAATTAGATTTTTTCATCATCATTTCAATGCTGTCAAATTGACTGACTGATCAATGATTTTACACAAACGCACACACACACACACACACACACCTTCTTGAAGAGAAAAATTCAAAAGCGAACGAATCAAATGTCTACATTTTGCGTATATGTTGAATCTTTAGTGATTATTCTTTTTCATCGTTCATTTTTTGAGCATATTTTTTGATTAATTATTTGTCAGTTTATTGATGTTGTTGATATTTATCTCTAAAGATTTCAAAAGTGCCTTTTTTGCTTTTACATTTTAATTGAAAACTAATTTCTTATAATAAAACGAAAATGTTTCCATTTTATTGAAATATTTCTCCCCCAAGGTCAACTTAATATCGATACTTACATTTTGCTAAAATTGAATTCTTTTATTGCAACTTGTTATATCATATTTTGTCACTAACATTGATATTCAAACTATTAATTAACGCCAAACATTTTTAAATGGCTTCCGCATGACCAAAAATATTTTTGTTCAATGCACTACTGTGTCCAATGAATTTTAAATTGAAATCACAATGATAAAAAAAAAATGTTAGTTATTAATTTATTAATCATAGCAATAACAATAACAATTCAATCGAAAGAATTGCCAGAGCATTGAACTTGAGCAATAATGGTGCTATTGTTACAGTCATATTCAAATACACGTCTAATCACATCATTTCATTTACACTTGGTGTTAACCAACTACAAACTGGAATGCTGTTGCGATGCAAAGATAATGATTTAATATGTTACAAGAGATTTAGTAACTAAATTTCTGACAAAAGAAAGATTTTGAACAAAAAAATTCTACGTTTGCGTCTTTTATTCACATATTGTCTTCGAGCAACGAAACTGATAAATGATTCGTAGAATGACAACAATTCTGTTGAAATAATATTCGATGTTTACATGTATAGTAATATTGAATTCGATGGATTTTGAATCAAAAGAAAATCAAAATTGTAAATACAATGACTCTCATTCTCTCATACAGTTTGCTGATTTTCGAATTGATCAAAGAAAATAACAAATAAATAAACATGATGCAATTGTTCGATTTTTACTCTTTTAGCTATTGGATGTTATCGCCATTCAACAAAAATCCCACGAAATGTGCGAACACCGATCATTTTTAAAGTGAAAATGAATGTTGCATATGTGTTCTCACTATTTTACTTGATTCCATTGATCATGTTGAAATATTTTTATTTTTTTTTTTTTTCAATTGAGCATTATTGTATTCTATTGCCTTGTCGACAGAGACCAAAAATGGACTGAGCAAAAGAATGTAGAGAGACGAAGAAAGAAATACAGAGAGAGGGAGAGAGAGAGAGTAAGACTGAGTGATAAAAAGAGAAAGAGTGTGAAACAGAGAACACGTCTCGTGCGAAACAAATAGTGAATAGAATTTAATTTATCCTTTACATTCGGTACTTTGCTTAGTTGTTGATGATTATTTTCCCTCTATTTATATTTCTTTATTTCTTTCTTTTTTTCCTTTTTTTTTGTTCATCTAGTCATTCGGTTTGAGCGGATGGTCTATTGATTATGCCAATCCATTTCATTTCATTCAGCTTGCTTGATGGTCTTATCAAACAAAATTATCGTCAATTAAGTCGATTCGTTGATTCTTACCATTTTCTTGTATATTTTGGGAAAAAGAAAGAACAACGAAATATAGGAAGACGAGAGAAAGAAAAAAACGTGATTCATTTCATAGTAAGTAAGTGTAATGTGTGCAGAGGTGTGTGATAGAAATTGAGTTTTGAGAGAGGAAAGGGATTCATAAGATCCTTTTTGAGCAATTTACGTGAAACATTCAAGATATTCATCAGTAAAATGGCATGCTATCAGAAAATGCCTTCCACTTCCTTTCAAATTGATGAACACGAATGCGATGTATATTATTAGCAAATGCTTTTGCTGCTCACTTTCGCATCGCCTAACGAATACAAAACGGAAAAACAATTAGAATTTTAGTACTTATTGCCCTTTTCATTATTGATTGTCGAATATTGAATGGTTCAACGATATTGAACCAATGAAAAATGCTTGCAATCCAAATATAAACAAATTAGAATTAATTTTTTTTATTCTTAATGACGAATGATTTGATGAATTTGGAAAGACAGAAAAAAAAACTTCAATTAAAACTTTATTTACTTTATCGAGTTCGAATCCAGAGACTCTTCTCATATTCATTGAAATAGCTTGAAATTGATTAATATTAACGATAGGTCGTTCAATTCCATAAAAAGGTGTCAAAGACGATGGACATTTTTTGTAATTTCATGTTCGTCCGTCCGTCAGAAAACGGACATCCGTTTGATAAATGGGGCTATATTTTTCGGACGGACGGACACTAATTTTTTCTCAATCGAATACATTTTTGGGCATTGAACAATTATTTTTGACAGAGACTTGGTCCACGGTCCATATCATGGACCAATGGATAGACGTCGATCCATTGTATGGATTGACTTTGCGTAACGTATAGTATTGTGTTTCGATACGGCTGCGTGTGCGGCGTATACGAACAAGCTATAAAGTGTGTGCAGATACCACAGGCGCATTGTTCTCAGTCTATGCGAAGCGTCAAAAGTCCATACCGTTCATGGATGGATCGACGATCCATGGGCCGGCTATCGACTTTACGGTCTACGCATTTACGTCTCTGATTTTTGAGATCACAATAAAAATAAAAAAATGGTTTTAATGAAAGAATTAGTTAGAAAAAAAAAATTTTAATTTTAAAAAAAAAAAAAAAAAAAAAAAAACAAAAAAAAATGGGAAAAGGAAATTTTGTTGGAATATTAAAAGGGGGGTTTGGAAAAATTTTTGGTTTCCAAATGGGTGGTTTAATTTTAAAAAAACTTCAAAAATTTTTGAAACTTAGGGGGGGGTTAAATAAAGGGGTTATTTGGGGAAAGTTTTTTTATAATTAACATAAAAAAAAGGGGGGGGGGGTCTTGGAACTTTCTGAAGTTATGTGGCAAAAACGTTGAAAAACGGTTCCAAAGAGTAGTAATTACGAGTAGAATGTTTTTTGCACAATTAATCAATGTGTAAATGAAGAAAACTTTTCAATTATATTACCTTAACTTTATTGTGGGTAATCATCTCAAGACAACACCAAATGATACTAATTCTATCGTTATAGCTGAGTTGAGTATTCCTTTATGAATTTCCGGTCAAAAGTGTTTATTGTTTGTTAGTCTTGATTACGAATGGTGCGTTGCATTTCATTCAATTTGGTTTTGATTATGTTGCATTTGCCATCTGTTGTCCAATCTGCGGCAAATAAATATTTTACTCTCGCTTTTGATACTTAAGAAAAAGGAAAAGAAGAGTGAAAAAAGGAGGGAGAGGGAGGGGGAGAGAGAGAAAAAGAAAAAGAAAAAGAGTGTCCCTTTCATACACTCATCCTTTTCCTTTCTCTATTCGTTCCTTTTTCTTAATTCTCTCTTCTCAAGAAAGAATCGTCAAACTGATGGTTGTTATTACAATTCATGCATTAATATTTATTAATCTGTCGAAGTTGGTGCAGATCAGCATCACTACCTCTATCAATCCCATATAATTGGTGCGATATTTTATTGCATAGATTTAATTTTACAATTTGCATGCATTCACCACTGAATACACTAGATACATTTTGTTGATAAAGACAAATTGTTATTTTTGGTTGCGAAGAATAAACATTTTTTCGATATATTTTGTTTGCTTGCATCTTGAAGAGAATTTTTTTCAGCATGGTCCCATGTCACTAGCAGGCTCTATCGCTCACATTTACACACACAAATATATATACTGTAAATAAATTTATGATTACGCCGAAGATATAAATCTTTGAAGAAGATGTAAAATGAGAAAGAAATCATCCCATATCCCTTTCATTTTCTCTCGGCAACACATTAATTACGCATACAAAAACAAAATGTTTCACATGCGATCGCACGCTTCGTAACAATCACAGTTTATTCACGCGCGCGCGCGCGCGAGCGCACAGCGTGCAGATATCGTATGATTTGAAATCCGTTGGCATGTGATTCCGTTGTATTATTGATCTAAACAAAAGGAATTGACGATGACGATGACGATGGCGGTGGTAGTGGCGGTGGTCGAAAAATGTTCGCTTCATCGTTTATCGTGTGTGCGTATGTGTGTTTGTGTGTGCGCTTCATATCATTCGTATTTCGTTCATGTGGAAACCAGTGAGATATCTCTAATTTTTCTTTTCTAAAATGATTCTGGCAATTTTTCATCGGTGTTTGTGGATATAATTCGACATGCATTTGGCGTTGTTGCTTTTTTATAGATTTAATTTCACATGTGGCATATTTTCTCACCTCGAAGCCAGCGTGAGTTAACAAATTTCTGTCTTTATATTCTCAATGAATTCTAAAAATTGTTCTTGTTTCTTCGTTTTTTTTCTCATCTTTCGGTTGTAATATCGATTTCGCATCGACCATGTTGCGAATGGAGATTTTTCTACAATGTTGAATTGAAGCAAAAAAAGAAAAAAACACTTTGTGTTAAGAGTCATGATGCGAATGGTCTTCTGTTAATTATGTTCGTCGCTAATGGAAAAAAAGATGTTGAATATTATGGCATTCAAAATATGATTAAACAAATATCATTGAATTGATTGCGATGGATATTTGAGAGAAAAAAAAAAAAAAAAAAAACAAAAACAAAATGCTGGCTCAAATAACAAAGTGAAAATGAGAATACGCAATGCGTATAGAATCAATAGAATTGCGCAAAAGGCGGTAACCTTCAAAATGAAATGAAATGACTTCAAAATGAAAACAAAACGATAGCACAATTTGAAGTGCTTTAAGATCGAACGTAGAATTTAATGAATTGAAACAAACAGAGAGAATGAACGAGAAATATACCAACAGCGCAAAAGCAAATCATCATCGTCATCGTCTTAGTCTTCGTCTTCATTCTTCATCATCATCATCATCATCATCATCATCATCATCATCATCATCATCATCATCATCATCATCATCATCATCATCATCATCATCATCATCGTCATTATCGTCATAACCGTCATTATCGTCATCATGATCACGATCATCAGCCGCAGCAACGGAATAATCTTAAGCATCGAATATAACAAAAGACAAAGGCATATTTTGTAATTCCTCTGCTATTTTTATTACAAAATTTCTTGTTGTTGCCATTTTTATTGGGATCTTTTTCTTTGTTTTCATACGTGATGCTTTTTGCACGTTGCAATCCATGTATCTCGCTCCATTCACGCTAACTCGCTCTCTCTCCTTCTCTACCTCTCTTTCTCTCTCTCTCCTTTTCTTCCTTTCTCTCTGTCTTTGGAATTTCGTATAATGATAAAGGAGCCAGGCTCATCGATCGGTGTGTAGCAGGTATCGTATTTGTTTGTCTCGATATTTGCGATGTGATCGTGTATGTATAAATTTTCGTTAAATAAAAAAAACAACACAAAACAACAAGAAGAATAACGAAAATAAGTCGACTAATAATAAGAAAAAGGAGAAAAAGAAGTAGTTTGCTGTATATTTCTTTGCTACGCTGTCTATAATTTAATCTGTGCTGTTCGTGTTTGTAGACAAGGGAACGATAAAATAAATGAAAAAATAAATCAAAAAAATAAAAAAATAAATACATAAAAAATAAAACGAAGAATATCCCATTCCAATCACTAGGTATATATTGATACTCGGTCGTACCAAAATGCTGCGTGATCCTTTTGCACACTTTGTTCCGT
Organism: Resseliella maxima; assembly: GCA_029041755.1. Classification (NCBI taxonomy): domain Eukaryota; kingdom Metazoa; phylum Arthropoda; class Insecta; order Diptera; family Cecidomyiidae; genus Resseliella; species Resseliella maxima. Next base: position 47,367 of record JAQOWM010000966.1, read on the forward strand.
TGAGCGTCGAGAGTTTGTCTAGGTTTTTGTGTTGCGTTGTTGTTTTTCTCTGTTTTGTATCAAGAAACACATCAACACCAAAACAAATGCATTCAGGTATATTCGAAAGGATCGCACACAGCAACCACTGCACATGCAGCAGACAACGATTAAAATGTACAAACAATACAACGTCTTTAATTTTTTTATTGCGCGACCCGAACATCACCATTTTATTTCAAATTGCAAAGAGTTTCACTTCTTCGGCATATTTATCGATCATCCCTAATGTTGCACTGTTCGATTCAACGAGATTTGTTATCATTTATATGGAAAACGATCAAAATCAATCAACAATTTTTTTTTCATTTATTACGTGAAACATTATGAAGAGAATCCGTTAAACATTAAAAGGATACAACATTTTATTCCAAAAAGACCATTTATGTTTAAAAAAACAGAACGAATCTTTTTGATCGGCGTGTGATTTGGATGGTGATTTTTGTTCAATCGCATAATAGCACAGGCCATAAATTTACCTAGAACTTTAATATCCACAGAATGGTTTCAAAATGATAGCTCCGGATCGTAAATGCGTTCTGTCGCCTTTTCTCTTATACTATAGAGAGTGTGTGTGTGTGTATGTGTGTGTGTGAATATTGTTGCATTAGTGTTAATGTTAGCGTGTTGCGAATGGTTGTGCGAACATCTAGAAATTTCATATATACAACAGAGCGTGGCATAGGCACCAACTTAGAATGGTTACATAAAAATTTATCACGAAACGATTTTAAAAGTACGACGAACCACAACAGCAGCAGTGAAAAAGACTCAAACACGCATACATGAAGAGATTGAGCGAGAGAGAGAGAGAGAGGAGAGAGAGAGAGAGAGAGAGAGAGAGAGAGAGAGAGAGAGAGAGAGAGAGAGAGAGAGAGAGAGAGAGAGAGAGAGAGAGAGAGAGAGATCTATATATTATGGAAAAAGAAGAAGAGATTTTTTAAGGAAAAAGCATTGCCAGGCTAAAAAAGAAAAGAATAAGAATTTTACAATAGCAATCGATGGAGAGGAAAACAACAAAAACAAAAACCAAAAACACACAATAACATACTACTAGAGTGAACGAATTGTGTTTGCTGTTTGTATGAAGAAGACGGTAGTGACGATGACGGTGATGATGATGATAGAAATGAATACAGCGGTATAATATAGCGAATGCCACACGATCAACCTGAGCCGGAGCCGATTCGAGCTGAATGTGTGGTGTGGTGTGTGTGGTGGGGCATAGGCATTTTTAAAGCAAAATTACTAACGAAATGGAAGCATTTTGTTTGGTGAACTTGACTTTGAAACTACAAGAACTCCATTGTCAATTTTTCATCCAGTATTCTGTGTTCTCTCGACACTCTCGACCGATCGAATGGTTGACTTTTTGATCAATTTAACAAAAAGTCATAACCAGCGACGCAATTATATCCCTACAGACCAGGCGGGAATTTATTGTGATTAATAAAGTGAAATTCAAGTGATTCAAGTGGAAATAAAGTGATCGAAATATAACATTTTTGTGATAAAATTTTTGAAAATCTTTTCTAACGGCGGCTGAAAAAAAAGAAGAAGAAGGAAAAATAGAAATAACGCGAAAAATTTTGCGAGGAATAAATAAACGAAGCAAATTAAAAATAAATCGTTGAAATTAGTTGTTTAAAATCAGCATCAAAGATGAAAATCGTATTCCTTCTAAGTTTATTCTGTGCATTAGCAACAGGTTGGTAAAATAATTTATATTTAAAAATTCTGTTTCTATTTTTTTGTTGTGTTTTGTTTCTTTTCTTGTCTTGTCTTGTCTTGTCTTTATCATATACATGATCACAATAAATGGAAACAAAGTTTCTTTCGCTTCGACACTGGTTCTGAGAAATAGATTTCTTTTTTTTTTTTCATTTTCACTGTTAGTTTATTATCATTATTTGGTTTTTCTTCTTTTCATCGTGGATAAAACACACTCAAACAAGACGAAAAATAAGGATACGGGTCGTAAAATTGAATGAAATAAAAAAAAAAGAAAAAAACGAGAAGAAGAAGAAGAAAAAATAATGTATATTTTTTGTCGCCTCATTCGTTCAAATGTCTATTTATTTAAAAATGATACACACAACAAAGAGGAAATAGATATTTAAAAAAGACTTACGACGAACGCACAATGATTGTAGTCACAATGTATGCACGTTGCATTCACACGACAAACAGCGATAAAGAAAGTGAGAAGAGCACAGGCAATATAGCTGACAACGACTTAATGAATGAGATAGAGAGCTAGAGGGAGAGAAAGGGAGAGAATTTAACAAAACTTTCAATGTTTCGTTGACTTAACAACTACAATTGTTCTATTTGATGTTAGAATGGTTTTTAGTGGCATCAGGATACAGGTGTCTTTGTTGAATGTTTTGGTTGTGAGACATTTTATCTCGGTACAGACATGAGTCATCTCAAAGAAGTGGCATAAAATAGTCCCCATCCACACACTCTCTCTCTCTCTCTCTCTCTCTCTCTCTCTCTCTCTCTCTCTCTCTTTATGTTTTTATTTCGCATCCTCACCCATTATCACTCTTAATGCACAAACCTGATCTAATGGACAATCAACTTTAATTGCTGCTGTAGCTTATACGATAGTTTTGTGCTTGTGTCTAGTTTTTTTGTTTTGTTTTCCGTTTTACAAGAAAAGATAAGTTGATTGAGAAATGAATTTTACAAGTGCTAATGGGATCAGGGAAAAATGCGAAAAATAATGGATTTATATTGAAACAAAACTTACGATATAAATAAATCAAAAAATGCATTAGCAGACAATTCGTCATTAAATTGAAACTTGAAACAAATCCAATTGAGAATATTGCTTCATTTGATATGGCTGATTTATTCTGAGAGTGGATTGGTTTTTTTTTTTCTCGAAGAAACAAAAAAATAATGAAAGACAAAACGTTGAACAAAATGAATAAATTAACTAAAGACATATGATAAAGTTTATGCAAAAATATGCTAACAATCTATTTCCGGTGGTGAAATATTTTGTCTTTGTTTGATAAACGACTGAAAATATAAAACGTAGCGGAAAAGACAGAAAGATACACGATATGAGAAGCAATTCATATTATTTTATCGATATAGAAATGATTAAATTCAAAAAACGTGTGATTGAAATGACATGACAATGACAGTGACTAACTAACACCCATTCGAAAATATAATTTGGTGTGTGTGTGTGTAGCCAAATTAACATGTAAATTGTTCAATTATTTTATTGATGGGCTGCCAAACAAATACAAACCAATCACTGATTGCAGTAAAAATCAATCATTTCGGTGCGATTACATCATTGTTGATGGAAAATGTGTGCGTGTTAAGCTTTGGAAAGAGCAATTTTCTAATTCTTTCGTTTCCTCTTTCTCTGTATTAGAAGTCCATCTTTCTCTCTCTTTCTCTCTCCTTCTCTGGCCCAGCACAGAACATATTTACTATCACGATCTCGTTCCAATTTGGAAATTGCTCTCTTGGAAAAGTAATAGTCTGTGCATGTTTCCAATTTACATACAGTGTTTTAAACTGTCGATTGATGGCATTTTTCTTCACGTAGCTTATGACATATGTATTTATGGTAGAATGATTCATGCAGCCAAAATGTAAAAATGGAAAAAAAGAAACAATAAATGAAAGAAAGACTCATTGAATTGATGTGCAATGGTTGTCTCTTCCTCTTTCATTCCCTTTAAAATTGCCTCGTAGACAGTTTGTTTGTTTTATTTTTTCGAATTTTCTTATATTTGGCTTGTTTGTGGCTTCAATCGCAATTGAGATACTTGGCACGTTCAGTTTTTGATTTGAATATAATTTCGATAATGATTGAGAGAAAAGTTGGCGTTATATTTTGAAATTCTGTTTTGTACATAAAATGCCTTGTAAGTATGTGCAGTGCGTGTATGTGTTGATGAATCTGATTTGATGACAATGGATTAAAGGTAACGATGAACATAAAGCACAATGTTTGCATTGCGTCGCTCACTCTTCTTTTTTTGAAAAATTTCATCGATTATAAAGTCCATTCATTTGTTTTTTATTTCGTTTCGCTTCATTTTAGCCCATATTCCTCCCGCATTTATTACATTCTTCATATTTACGTATTGCATATTGTGAATTATCTGTACAGACACCATTTCATAAAATGTAATCAGTCATAAGCCGGTAATGAAACAAAATTTATTTATAAAACGAATTCTGGCTCATTCTCTCTTTCTTTCTCCTCTCTCTCTCTCTTTCCTGATCATTTCTCTCCAAAAAGAAAGAATTGTGACATCATAAGAATGTTAGTGCTCGGGTAAAGTGTTGAGTGGTCGTGTTTGCTTAAATTCTCTTAGTGTCATATCATCGGTTATTTGGTTGAATGTAGTCGCGCGTGCACAACAAAGCCAAAGGAAATGCTATTGTTTCCGCTTTAGGAATTATTGGTTTGTTTTCTACACTTTGCATATATTTCTTTTTTTTTCCTCTTTCCCTTTTCGTTTTTCTATATCTAACACTATTTCGTGCTATCGTTCGATGTGTTGTTTTTTGTTTTTTAAGAAAGGTGGCATAGCAGCTCGTGAGCTCTCTGTGACGCGCAACAAAAGAATTCAAAATGACTATAACAAGCATCAAAACGAATAATTGTTTTCTCATTTTTGTATTCTGTTCGGTTGGATGCGTGTTGCATGAATTTTTCTTCGTCTTGGTTCTTTCCAATTGTCTTACTGTCATTTCATCAGCAAAGGCTTGTGTGTATATGTGCTTAGGCTGCGCGAAAATTCTTTTGAAGTAAAAGACTGAACAAACAAGATCAACAAATGTAAGATAGAGAAAAAGAGGAGGAAAGAGAGAGAGAGAGAGAGAGAGAGAGAGAGATATGAAAATAAAAATGTACCGAGTGCGTGTATTTTCTTTCCATATTATTTAAATAACTCTGTTTGGGATCTGTTGTTATTTTCTTTTCACTTTAAAATTATTACATTTTCTACCGTTCTTTGTTTCGATCATTGTGACACGATGCAACAGAATTTATATGATTTGAAAAATATGTGTATGGGTGTTCTGCATGCTCGATGTTCACTCCGTTTATAAATAGACAGACACAAATTAAAAAGAAATTAAAATATGTAAATAAATGCACGACGTTCCGGTGTTTATTCCTTCATTATCATCGTCATCGTCATCTTCAAGTAAAATATAATAAAAGAAACACGAAAGATTCCAGAAGTCAACCAAATAAATAAACCAACAACACATGACATATCACATTCTTTTATTTAAACGTAAAACAAAGTCTGAAACAGACACTTCAACAATAAAAAAGAGAAAGAGAAAAGGAAAAGGAGGAACAACAGGTTGATGCAAGATTAGTATCTTATGTATACTGTGTGCAGTTCTGTTCTGTGCTTGACTTGCTGCTCTCTCTCCCTCTCTATTCCTCCGGAGAACGACCGAATTCCCAGGTGAAATTGAAAGGCGCAACAATCACTTACACTATCATATGTATGCAAATCTGCAGATGTTCCCATTTTCAATGCGCGCTGACATTTATCGAGCATTCGATTGTTCATTTGACGCCCGCGTCACATTTCACAGTTCTCCATTTTGAAATTTATAATTGAATTCAAGCATGGAATCAAGAATATTTCTAAAAAAAATTTTACACTTTTGTTTTTCCACAAAAAAGAGATTTAATTTTAATTGATGCGACGGCGGCTTCAGCGTCGGCACAGTTTTCGAAAATGGAATTCATATTTAATTTTCGATTCGCATGATGTATATGTATATGGACGATGAAATTTTATGCCCATTTTTAATGATGAAAACTTTATTTAAATTTATTAAAGTACTCAAACCCATCAACACAGTGCACTTTACAAAAAAAAAAAACCAAAAATGTAACCAATAAAATGTAAGTTTATTTATTTGTTTGTCTGACCAACTGAGAAAAGAATGAATTGTGTGCGCCTGATTTCAAATAGTTAAAATACATATGGATTTTAAAGTAAAAAAAAAATACGTGGAATGCATCGTTTTGTCTTTAAACACAGAGTCGCCCATTCGCGCGTTTGTGTACACACTACCGCATCCATACATTGAACATATTGAGGCAAGTTCAATGACTCGTAAATTAAATTACGCGCGCATACATACAATATGCCAAGCAAATTCCTGCTATCGGTTCATTGTTTCGCATCGACACCCTTTTTATTTCATTTAAGTGTTTCTGAAAATGTTATCACTATCATGGTATTGTCTGTGTCTTAGGTGCCAGAGTCAAGGTTTTGAACTTTTAGACTGTTTCATTGTTGGATGACACCGTAAGCGTAGTTGTTAATGAGGAAAGTCGAAAAAAGGAATAGAAAAAGAAGAGAGAGTGAGAGAGAGAGAGAACGTAAAGACATATTCATTATTCATTCAACAACGTGTAAATGTTTTAGATTAAAAGAAGGAAATTTTCCGAAATTTCTAAACTATTTAAAATATAAACTTAATTCATTGATTAATATGAAAATAAATATTATCGTTTCCAATTCAATATGGAACTAACGTTGAGACATTTTAAAATTTAATGAAATTAATTCGCTTTTTTGTGTTTTTGAATTTTTATTGTAATTCGGTGGTTCTTTACAACTTTAGAATGGTAGTTGAGGGCACACAAGCAATATAGTGCTATAAATGAATAAACTTGAATCGCGCTCAATTTTCCACCAAATCAAAAAAGATACCATCTACAGATGAGGAAGTGGAAGATAAAGCAAGAGATAGCGAGAGAAAGATAGAAAAGAAAGAAAAGAAAAATGAGCATTTTCAACAAGTGCTGTTAAAACTAATTTAGTCTAATAAGATTCGAATTGGACCGTATAACAAAATGAAAATCCAAAAGTTCCCATGGAAAAAAAGAAAATGAATTCAACTGTGAGACATTGATTTCATGCAATATTGTGATGTTGATTTTAAAAGATGAGGCATGTGTATGTGCTTAGCACGCGGGATTTTCGTTTTCTAAGCACAACTAATTCCACAGATTCCGAATGCTTTAGAGCGAAAAAAGAAGCATCAAACAGCCAGTTAAGCAATAAAGCTGAGCCGCCATGACAACAAATGGTAACAATTCTGGATCAAAAGAATGAAAATAGTAAAATCATTTTTGGAATAGTTTAATTTCATTGTTTGCATCTGTCATTCATTCAATTGTCTGTGTATGCACAATCGCATTCATCAGCGAATGCAATAAATTTTAATCTTTCATTTTGTTTTTTGTCATTTCTTTTCTTACTTTTTCACTTTGTTCTGGTTGTTTTTTCTTTCGCATAAACCTTAAGTGGCTATCGCATATCACTGCATGATTCATCTTTAGTTTCATTTAGGTAACGTTGATGTCATTTAAACTGTCCTGTCGTTTGCAACAGGAAACCAAAAAGGAGGGAAAAAAGGAGAAAGCAAAAGGGACAATATGTGTATTGTGCATTCATTTGTTTGTGAGAGAAAAAAGAGTTGGAGAACCAGAAAAATCTTTTTAAATTTCTTGCTCAAGCTTCTGCATTATATTATTAAAATTGAGCTTACATCAATGTCTGAGCGAATGATATTTCATGTGGATTGCGCTTAGTTTTTTCAAATTGCTGAATAAAAGTACGAATGTTGTACGAGTAAGAAGCAAATGCGAAAGGAAAAGAAAACCCTTTCAGCAAACAAACACGCAGAGATAAGATAGAGAGAAAGAGAGAGAGGGAAAAACCGAGAGAAAAAAAGAGAATTTCGAACACTAATATTGTATGTATATTACACATTTCGATGCGGCCGTAGAAAGATAAAAATAGATTTGAGCGCTGGCAAACAAAGAAATCGATGCACAAATATGTGTACATAGCATGACTGAGAAATGCCGGCTCTGAGCACAAAACACTGCAGAAATGAAAGAAATAAGAAGAAGAAGGAGACGAGTAAACGCAGCAGATAATCCGAGCTAACCAACAATTCACAGAACAAACAGACTTCGGTTTGCAACGTTACAACAACTGATAAAAGCAAAAGTAGCGACAAAATTCAAAATAATTGCCTATGTGCGTTTTTTCCTCTACAGTCTATACACTTCACATTTCATTTTTTAGTTTTTTTTTGTTCGTTTGTTGAGCTTATGTTTCCTATTCCTTCTGCGTTTTCTCACTCTTTTTCTCTTTTTATTTTCTCACATTTGGTTATCAATGTTCTTCCACTTTAAGTTAAACTTTTTCATCGTCCAATCACCCAATTCCATACATTATTCTGCTGAGATTCTTCTAAAATCAAAACAATGTGTTTCATTTCGGCTCTTCCACTTGAAAATGATTTGAATTCAAAAAGGATTTCTCAAAGTGAGACAGACAAAATATTTTCATGTTTTATGTAGGTTCCATTGATTTGGACTGACTATATATTGATATCTCAAATTGATTCGTTTCGACTTATAGAGCTGATAAATTATTAAAATCTGATGCTGAATGATTCATCGACAAAAAAAAATTTGAACAATGTGTTTTATGTTCAGAAAGATAAATCCGAGAAAAATATTGATTATCAATGGAAGTGACTGAAAATATGTCGAAATATATGAGGAAGTCGTGTGAAAAATTTCTTTTGTTCAATAGTCGCATTATTTTTAGTTGTTCCATGCTCCTTGAAGGTATTTTGGTTATAGAAAGAACAAAAATTAAAAAAAAAAAAAAGAAGAAAAAAAAACATCAACAACATCAAGCGAATTGAACTAATCCGTAGTATTTCGATTTTTCATCTCTATTATTGCGAAATGCGCGACTGCGTACTCCACTTATTCGCTTGCAAACTATGTATATACGACAAAATGCAGAATAATTGCCAGTTTCTTCTCATATTTTTCTTTCTTTTTCCTTTTATTCACGCATTTTACATTTTATCTCTCTCGTTCATATACATGTATGAGTTTTCGTCTTTCTTTCATCAATATACAATACTGTTGCGTTCGTTTTCTCTGACGATATGTTACTTTCCGATATATGTATGACCGCTGATGAATCCAATTGGAAAACATGCAATAATTGCACAGGCAGATGATCTCTTTGCATATTTACACGAAAAAAAGAAGAGAAAAAAGGAAGAAAGAAATATGCAACAACAAGATACACATGAAATTGCGCGTATGTTTGGCATTTTGTGTTTAATTTCAGCATCTGTGTATGCCATCTGACTATCTGCTTTTGCAGTCGCACTCTCAATTTACAAATGCATTGTGGTTCTATTCGGCTTGCTTCCAAACGCTAATTGGCCATTGAATACACAATCTCTGGATGAATCCAATTGAATTGACTATTCGTGAAACAGACGCTACATATGAATGCAAAGCGTATTTCTACAAAGAATGTTTTTTTTTTTTTATTTTTTTTTAAATTTATAGATGAATAATATTTGTGAGAGTGCATTCAATTAGGGAACTGTAATTACGAATCACTTTTCGCGTTTTTCTGTCCGTCTGTTACTGTATGTGTGTGTTGTAGGCCAAGACTTTTGTTTGCAATATTCTGTCATGAGTTTCAACGTTTCACATGACTGCACAATAAGAACAATTGTTTACTTTGAATTTATTTCATTTTACCAAATGTTTTGGATTTATTTATTTATTTATTTTTTTTTTCTTTTCTTTTTGTATATTTTGGGCTTATTTTTTTCTATCTCTCTCTCTTCTCAATCATAACGGAGTACACACGAAATTGATTTCAATGTTGATATTCTAGTGAATACGAGCATTTTGTGATAAAAATTGTATGCAAATAGGTGGCCATCCATTTATATATTATTATTGAATGGAAATAGCTAGTATTACAACCCACATGTTGATGTTTTTTTTTTCGTATTTCGTAATCTTTTGTTGTTGGTTTAATTTTGATTTTTTATTTCTTTCTTTCTTCTTTCTTCTCTCTCATTTTCTTTCATTTGTGCAAATCAAAAGGTCAACGAATTACAACAATTCAATTGGAGGGCGTTCAGTATTTCGTAAGCCGAATGAATCCATATTCACCGGAATTGAATTACTTTTTGGCATATCAGTATTGTCGATCGTTGGGACTTCAATTAGCATCATTTGAAACAAAAGAAAAAGTTGAATCGATGAGCCAATATTTGCAAAATGCTGGTTACAGTAAATATGATTTCTGGACATCGGGTAATCGTCTCGGTACCGGCATGTTTTTATGGATGAGTACTGGTTTACCATTCAATGCAACATTTGATTATTTCGATAATGCAAATGATGCGGTTAAAGCTGGCCTTCTTGATCCGGTTGATCATAACAGTAATACAGCACCACAACGCACTGCACGCGACAGGTAAACTATCCGAATGTTTATTATATCATTTAATTAGCTCTTTAGCAAATAGTTGAAAAGAAAATATATAAAAATGCAAAATGTAAACAACTCAATTTCTATCACATTTTATTATGTGGAATTTTGTGTTCCATCTAATACTATTACTATTACTATTACTAGTATTATATCTAATTTAAATTCTATTTTCATATTATTCTCATCAACTTAACTGTACATTGCGATGCTGACAACACACTATCATATCGATTTGACAGTAACAGCGGTTTAGAAAAAGGTTGTGTTATGCTACAAGCGCCAAGTTTACGATGGGCACCTGAAGATTGTTCAGCCGTTAAAGATTTTATTTGCGAACAAACACGGTGCTATTATTATAATTATGGCAGCATTCCGGTGTCATCGGCACAGGGGTAAGGTAGCGAAGGTAGTGATTTTGTAAAATGTTGATTTTGAGGAAATTTTGTGGAAGAAAATATTACGAGAGCAAAGAGAAGAAGAAAAAAAAAAGAAACAGTGAGGGAGTGAAAGGGAGAGAAAGGGGGAGAGGGAAGGAAAGAGAAAGGGCGACTAAAGAATCAGATGCTAAACACAAAAAAAATATACAGTAATAAAAACCATTTAGGAATGAAAAAAGAATGAAATAATTAATGAAAAAAAGAAAGAAAGAAAGAAAGAAAGAAAGAAAGAAAGAAAGAAAGAAAGAAAGAAAGAAATTGGAGTGCATGGAGCATAACAACCCAATAAATTTCTCAATAACCAAACTTAGGTGAGCTGACCCTTTTCCACCACATTTTAAAACAATTGAAAGAAAATTTACAAAATGTTTACAAATCAATTAATCAAACATTTCACAATTAAAATGCAAATAATGCTCGAAATTCACACCATTTTAATTCTCTGTAATCATTAACCATATTTTACATGTTCATTTGGTCATTTCAAATTTAATAATTTCGTATGTTCAAAATCCGAAAATAACTTCACATTAATTTACATATGAAAAACGTTCCTTTCCAAAATTCATATTATACTAACATATGTAATGCAAAGCATCGATTAGACATTACTGGTGGCATGGGGTTAGTTCTAACGGTTATTACTTAGTTTTATTCCATATTTGTTTGTTGTTGCATTGCAATAAGATTACATGAAAATTGAGAATCATGAATTTGTTTTACCAAAAGGTTCTCCTATATTTCTCCAAAGATATAATGTAAATTATCCGTTTCAAACCATCGCTACATATGATTTTTTTTTTTCGTTCTAAATATAGGAAAACATTTAATTGTTGATCGTTCATAAAACTAGCAGAGAAATAATTCTTTCTCTCTCCCCCTCTCTCTCTTTCTCTCTCTATTCTCTCTCTCTCTCTCTCTCTCTCTCTCTCTCCATATCATTAACAATTTGTTTGTTTTCATTTTTTTTTTATTATTTTTTCTTCTCTCATTTTTTCGGTTTATTTTCGTCACACACACACACACATACTTCATTTTAGTCAGAGCCGTGGGCAAAACACATACTATAAAAACATAGAGTAAAAAAAGCAAAAATAAAAATGCAAGTGATTGTATAATTTTGTATTGCCCGAAAAGTAAATGTTGGTTTTTATTGTGCCAAATTTCATTACAGACGTCCATTAATATCAACAACGCCAGCCGCAACATATTCATCCGATTCGTATGTGTATTCGTCATCAACGCCATCATCACATCCAATAATAACAACAACTATTCCACATCATGTATCAACACCAGTGCCAGGTTTGCATGCCGCCAAATCAATATCCGATCGTAAATTATCTGTTGCCATTCCATTGGCCACATTACGTGTTACAATGGAAACTAGTAGTATTGCATCAAATCATGATAATAACAATAATAATAATGATCATAAAATGAATGACGATGAACAAAAATTATCCGAAGATAGTACAAAAATGTCCGAAGAAAGTACCAAAATCAATGATGATGATATAAATCATGTGGAATCAATTACAACAAATGACTCCGATGTAACAATCGATTTGGAGGAAAATTCGGAAAAATTAGAAGAAACAACATCGATTGAACAACGTGTTCGTAAAATATCCGATGAATATGAACGCAGTAATATTAATGATAATACAGCTGATATAAATGCTCGAAAAAGTTTTCTCTCAATAAATGATCTGCTGAATGCCAATATATTTAATCGACACAATCGTCCATCGGAGAAAAAAATCACACCACAAATTGATTCGGATTATTCGAATACGATGCATGTGCTTGGTGACACAGCGTCCATTGTGTCTAACGGTGATGATTCACGAAAAATTAAAACAATCGATCTGCGACAGACAAATCGTGCACTTTACTAAGCAAAAAAGCAAAAAGAAAAAAAAACAACAACAACAAACAAACAAACACACAAATCCCAAACACGCCAACCAAACGATTTAAAACTGAGAATAGAGAACAGAAACATATAAACACATTTAGTTTTTAAGTAAATCACAATTCAGGCGAATCGCACCGTTTCATTTTACGATACATGGCTGGCGGCAACATATTCAACATAAACACACATACACGCACACACACACACGCAATTTATCCAAATTTCATAACATTCATCAATATAATTCTCATTTCTTTTTGGTAAACGACATACTACAACTAAATTCAGTACGATTAAATAAGCATTTATTTGAACAATTTTTAACTCAATAAATAAACCGCCAAATTTTTTTTAATCGAAACAATTCATTTTATTTTCTTTTTTTTTAGCAAATTAAATAGCAAATACTTTTATTCAATTTAGTTTATTTTATTTTATTTTATTATATAGCTCATGATACGTCACATAATGATAACTAATCATAATGATGTTCTAAGACTGGTCTATTTTCTAGCTAGATACAAAATGATTCGTTTGCACTGTGTTTAGAAATTCAAATTTCTTGCATACTCTTTCCTTTTGATTTGTGTTCTGACATATTAGCATAATATAAACTACATACGTAATTCTTGGAAGTATTGATTGCTGAAAATATCGATTTATACAAAAAAACAAAAAAAAAAAATCTCAAAATATTTATACGATTAGATATTTTCTATGAAATAAAAATAAACAGCGAAAAACAATTTTGATTTGTGTCGAACATTTGTCGAAAAATAATGAAAAAAAAAACAAAATAAAACAAATCATTGTTCTATATATTTTCTGTTTATTATATTAATTCATTGAAACGATTTGTTGAATTCAATTGATTAAAAAAGAAAAGTCCATTTTAAGAATTAAATATTAATAAAGGCCACGAATCGATCTTTCTGACAGTAAATAAGAAAAATTCAAAGCACTTTTTACATGTTCGTTTCATTTTGTGTAGATATTATCCGATAACTGTTTGAAAAAGAATTCTGAATATTTATTTTGTTGCTTCCTGCTACTCCTGCAATTCTTGCTACTCGTGCAGCTCTTGCTACTCTTGCTGTATTGTAAGCAGAAATGAGATTTTCACACTGGGTGTGCGTGCACAAATTCAAAACAGCACTCACATCTTAGTGTACGACGCACACATACTTATTGAAAAGTGAAAAATCAAAATGGAAATGTGATCACATAGAATCGATTCTATGATGAATTTTGACTTTTCAATAGGTATGTGTGCGCACTTAAAAAATACAAGCAGTAGTGCGTCGCACACTAAGGTGTGAAAATCTCATCTCTGATTGTAAATATAAGCAAGGTATTGTCTGTTTAATTTCAGAGGGATTAGGGAATTATATATATAAATATATATAATCGAGGTGAGTTTTTTTTCAATTCCTTTCAGAATTTTTGGATTTGTATAAAATACATGCATTGAAACAGAGCGCGAGCGCATTTAGTTTAAAAAAAGTCTTTGTGTCATAATGAAACACAGATGGCACCTTCATAATAAAGCTTAGAATTTTATTCGCCTAAAGAGCTGCTTCCAAACGTTGACAAATTTGGACAAAAAATACATAAGAAACAAATTTATACATAATACAATTCATATAAAGTAACACACTTCATACCTTTGAAAGCGATAATTATGAAACTAAATTCAATGTATATTTTCTGTTTAAAACCATATTTGTAAAAATATTGACAATTCATGGAAATTACTACCTGAACCAGTTAATCTATTGCGTCAGAGGTTGCTCTGGTTCAACTTTGTCCTTTACAATATTGACGCAACAATCTGGATACGGTTTTTTCACATCAATTTCATTATGATAACCAAGTCCTGTCACCACTACTCCACAACTATAAAAATATCAAAATTATTCTTTAGTTTTTACAATTTTTGGTGAGTTTGGTCGAATGTTTTTCTTTTTTTGAATTTCGAGCTGAAGAATTTTCTGTTGCCACGTAATAGATTCATTTCAAAAAAAAAAAAAAAATAAAAACTATATATTTCGATGAAAAATTTTCAAATATACCTATGGATTGTCAAAGAATAAATCTTCGAACATAAAACTTCCAAACATGTACCGTTTGGATAATGAATTCCCACATCGAATGCTTTTTTATTGCTTGAATCCCAACACTTTCCTGGATGATCTAAATTAAAATTACAACGAATGCACGAATGAAATTAAAAAAAAAAAAAAAAAAAAAAAAAAAAAAACCTGGATGAACTGCTTTGAGTGACATCGAAACAGCTGCATTTATAGAAACAACGTAGATCACGCAAAACAGCACTATTGCTCCGAACAAACGCATTTTATCAATTGACTCGGACAAAGTTCACAGTAAACTGGAGTTGAAAATAAAATAAACACAAACATTTATAATGAAATGCGCTGGAAACTAGTTAAACAATCAAGTTATTTGAGTTTTATTTCATTTGCATCTAAGAAAAATTTACATTTTTCGTGTGAAATATGTTTATGTATTCCGATTACGGCTATTAGTATTTAAATTAATAATGATTTTATTGAAAACAAAAACAAATCTTGGTTTATTCTTCACTTTATGAATGAACAGAGATATCATGATTATTGCACCTATAAAGGCATGCAACTTAGTCGTAATAGTATTTTAAGTACTATTCAAAAAGTACTTGAATATTTTTCTCAGTTTTTATATTTTTTTTTTTCAAATCATATTAATCATCAGCACTCTTTTTTTATTTATACCACCACTAAAGCGGTGATGGATCATTCAAGCAAATTCATCGATGTGCTGTCACCAGTTTTTTCTTGGAAAAATGCAATGCGTTGAAATAGATAAGAAAAAAGTCAATTTTTATATTATATAATATTTTATTGAATTGTGTCATCTCATTTTTAATTATCAAATTTATGTTTAGTTTCTTTTTTTCAGAGAAACTGGTGCATAATAGCTAATTTTATTGTACGCTATTTTCGGCTATATGGAAACTCAACTTTTTTTGCTTTTCAAAATGTTGATCTCTTCTCACCATAGGTCTCTAGGTTGACTATGTACATTTAACATAGATATAAATATTACAGTTAACACCCAGCAAATGTATAAATCTTTGAAAAGTTGAAGCGTTTGTTTTTCGTGTCCGTATAAAATGAAGAATTTTTGAGAGAATAAAAGAGTTTTTGGCGCGGAAATTCGTATAAATTTGTTTGATTTCTGCAGAAATCTTGTTTGTGATACTAAAAATATGATAATATATAAGTAATACAAATGATATTGAAAACGTTTCAACGTTGCAAAAGAAAAAATAAATGATATTACATTTGACAAGATTTGTTTAAATAAAGTAAAAACGTGATGTACGTATGCAATAATAGAACTTTAGACTGTTCACATTCACGGAAACATTATATTAAAGAGTAAATGTAAATGTAAATAAGAGAGAAATCGTTTGCTATTTGAATGTAGTGAAAGAGAGATAGATTAATGTACATTGCGGAAAATGATTTAGTAGAAAATAATCGAAGAATTTATTTTTCGAAAATCGGTCACAAGCAAAGCGCACTTGCTTTTATTACTTTAAACGGAAAATCATGCTATTAATTCAAACACAAAACTGAAGAATCAAAGGCCATTCGACGTGACATTTAAATGTAAATATTTGTATATGCAAAGGGAATGCAAAAATGATTTGTTGACAGTGTCGCCTGTTACAGCCAATCAGTTTTGATCGATGCATTTGGTGAATTTGGTTTTATTTGTGCTCACAAAATAGAATAAATGTGAGTTTACTACGACATCTTTTGTATTTACTTTTATTATTTCAATTCGGTTTTGCCGAGACATTGCGAGCCGCATGATTGAATGTTTTGATTGAAAACATAAATGCAAGCATAAATATAAAATATTTTAGACCAAACACCAAAAGAGACAAAAAGACTAAAAATTAAACGGTTTTTTAATTCGCCATTTCGAACAAATGGATAGGTTGATTAGTGTTCTTAGTCAAAACTGTTGGTGAGGCGACAAGTGAAATTCACTGAAAGTTGCAGATTGTCGCAATTTTATTATGTCTTTAAATTGGTTAAAATTCTTGTTGGAAAATTTCAGAATACGCACTTAGAAAAGAATATCACTCAACTAACTCATTTATAGCGTTGCGCTGCAAATGAGATAAAATTTTATCATGATTTAAATTTGTTTCTTTTTTTTGTCGTCATTCCACTGATACTGCAAGCTGTATGAAGGTCGTTAATAGATTCCATTTTTAGAGAGTGCGTTTTTTTCTTCTTCTTCTTTTTTTCCAACGTTAACTTTTGAACAAGCATAGAAATTCGTTTTACGTAATTTACGATTAACACCACTGTAAAGTTAATGACTCGCTCTTAAGATCAATTAAGATTTATGAATAAAAAGTTAATATACCGCACATCAACCGTTTGTATTTCGTGCCAAATCGATGCGTATACGAGATAAAAGACCGAAAAGCGAGATAGAGAAAGGTTAAGATTTAGAGTGCGAAAGAAAAATAGAAAGGAAAAAAACATGAATGATTTTGCTCGCGGTGTAAGACATAAGCGCGACGAATCACATTAAAATCTGTTAATACGACGACTATCAACTTACAATATTCGCCATATCCAGTGCTGCATTATAGTTAGGTGGCCGCGTACAGTTTTTAAATCGTTCTTTTTTTTTGTTCTTTATCCTTCCATTTTTCACACACATTTCCCAAACCAAGTGAATGACTGACTGAAGCGTTGAAATGATATTCAGCTAAACGAGATGAACACTGTAATTATTCAACTTGATTTTATTAATCGTGATCCATAACGGGGAAGAAAAAAATTTGAAAAGAAAATGAAGAAGAGGAAAAAGAAGAATTGGCCCATAATATGCAAAAGGAGTCAGTCCTAAATGAGTCATGCCGACAAGACAAGACAACACAAAACCAAAGCTTTTGCTCACCAAAGTACCAAAAGAAAAAAAAAATTGAACCAGACACGATGTTAAAAAAAAGTGAATAATAAAAATTTAATTTTAATAGGAAAAGTTTTATCAAGTGTATAATAGAGCACATAGCAAGCACATCGTCGCAGTTGTGCCAAAATATATCACAAATTAAAATATATGCATTTTCCGATTAATGAGAAAAGTTCGGATAAAAAGCGTACGGCTTTTTTTTCGCGCGCGCTTACTCTCTCTCTCTCTCTCTCTCTCTCTTTCGCACGCTTCAAAATGCGTCCGTTTTTATCATTATCATATTTGAGCGAAAGAGAAAAAGAAAAAAGCGAAATTGAAATTGCAAAAGAAAAGGAAAACCCTCTGGTAATGCTGTTGATGATAAGAAACTAACCTCGACACAAAACGCATTTTCACTATGCCATCATATTTGACAACGCGATACATACTCGCACACTCTTACCTAAGCCATTACCAAATTTTTAAAAGATTACATTTATTTTCAAAATTTACAATTTACCAATTTTCATGACTCAAACGAGAGGAATTACGTCAAAATAGAAAGTTACATTGTAAACATGTCGTTTTAATGTTTAGATGGAAGAATGCACATCGTTTATATGATACATTTGACAAATGCCTAACTTGAAATTCCACAAATGCCATGCGGTGTTGCAGAGACTGTATTTTACAATTAGTGAAAAATTATTTCACTTTTTTTTATTTTTTTCATTGCAAATAAATACTCGCAAAAAATATTAATAAATATTTGGTGAGTTTATTAATGTTGAAATATTTATAAAGAGAAAGGGTCAATAATGAATATTTACCAACTTTATTCAGTAAATCTAATTTCAAAATGGAATGGGATTAAACTAGTCTGACATCTGGCTCATGCGATATGATGGTACTTGGAGGAAGCCTATGGTACTTGCTATTACCCAATGTCCATATTTATTTTATAAAAATAAATTTATTACCCAAAGTAACCACTTTCAATCAACTTTAGAACTTTATACGTTACCGTGGTTGCCATTATTTAGCACGGAAACGTGTGCAAAGTGTGGCGATCGATGTGTGCATCAACAGCACAAAACCAAATGTAAGTGTAGCAAAAATGACATTGAAACCACGAAAATATAAATATATAATTTAATCTGGTCGGCAATGAATTGCTGCTCATTTTCCATACGAAAATTGTAACACATTTTATCATGCAAGCAAGTGTCATCGAGACCGTATTCATTTGCCGGTTATTTGGAAAAGCAATTTTTTTCTCTTTTTACTTCATGCAAATTATGTATCTGTATGTGTGTGAGTTTGGGTGTGTGGCTGACTGGCTGGCTGGCTATGTATGCGAATGAGTGATTTGAACTTGCTTTTATGCATTCAAGTTTGTTAGGTATACGATAGCGAAAAACCACTTTCTAGCTGTCCGTTGAAAAGTGGTAACACCTTTTGAAAAAGTGGTTTCTCCTATAAATAATTTTTGCAGAAATGCTAAGAGAAATGTATGCATAATATGCATCAGTTCTCAACGACAAAAATGGCCAGAATCGTTACGATGATACGGAAGAAGAGGAAAGGAGAGGTAGAGAGAGAGAGAGAGAGAGAGAGAGAGAGAGATGCAAGATAAATAAAAAAGAAATAGTCGCACCATCATCAATACCACATTAAGCTGCTAGAACAATACCGTGGCATTTAAATTAACTGGCGGTGAGATATGTGATTCAATCATATGACTTTGTTCAACGTATTTAAAAACATTTTCACCTGCTCGACATATTATTAAATTCTAACAATCGCACGCAGGCTTTGATCAATTCAATTCGAGATAGAAATTGAGGAAGAGGGAGAGCACATTCGGTATTTTGTGATTGCACATTGAGTATTGATTTTTGCTATCAATTGTTTTTCCTTTGGAATTGAAGCGAAATTAACAAACAAACAAAGCCAAAACCATTAATGTTATTTCAATTGGTCCAACCTCGTATACATGCAATCAACTGCATAATATTATAAATGTTAATTAGATATAAGGTTTAATCATGAGCAATGTTCACACACAAAAAACATTTGGGGTATGTTCATGATATTCATTGGTGACAATATATGTTTACCACAGTTGTATCTGATTCTACCACATGCAAGTTTTTATAAATATGTGCGCATGTCGAACAGACTCATTGTGAAAAAGTATTGCTGTCAAACTAATACTATGTCACATTTATTACGTTGCATGTGGTAGAGTCAAATACAACTGTGGTAAACATGTATTGTCACCAATGAATATCATGAACATACCCCAAACGTTTTTTGTGTGCACTTTCTTCAATTTTCACATTTCTCTTCTTTTTGGTATTTTAAGTGAAGGGAAATTTCCAAGTGGGGCATTTCATTTACTCGATTAAAATCAGAGGATGCATTTGCTTGTCACATCCAGATGTATTCTATACATAAGTGTATGATGCCGAGACTTACTCAACGCACACATAAATAAATAAATAAATAAATATTTGTCTGCATACAGAATTCTGACATATGTACACTATCCTGCAAAAGTTTGGAATCAATACATGTTTTCCATACAAATTGACTATTTTTGTTGCTCAAAAACTATATGAAGATGTAATTTTTTTCTCTCAACTTCTTCAGAAGGTTTTTTGTTCAATCTAAAATGTCCATTTTCTTCTCACAATAGAAATGTGTATCGCGACTCCTTTATGAACCTTCAAAGGCTAGAGAAATGTTCGATTGAATTTACATATAAAAATGGCCATTTTTTGGTATTTCCAGACATATGGCCGAAAAAGTCCATAAAGGAATCACGATACAGATTTCTACTCTGAGAAGAAAATGAAAAAAAATTACATCTTCATATAGTTTTTGAGCAACAAAAATTGTCAATTTGTATGGAAAACATGCATTGATTCCAAACTTTTGCAGGGTAGTGTGTGTGTATATGAAAATAGTTGTCGGTGTGTTAGTTAAATCACTCTGAAGTTCTATACTGATGGCATTTGGCCATGCTATCAATGTGCCTTCTATTGTCAATTTGTAAGTTTAGCTCGCCTTCAGAATGATTTTTTACCGAATTTGTTTGAGATTGATCCCATTTCATTTTCAATGATGATGCTTGAAATTAATAAACAATGTTTGATGCAACTACAAATATATATATTTATATATTCAACTAAACGAAGCAGCATCTCATGAACTAAAGCCTTTAATCCGTTTAAAAATTTTATTAAAATTTACACTGTTTGCTGCATTTCTTCTATTTCTTGTTCGTGTTACTTGCCTTTTTATGTTTGTGATAAAGCCGATTCGTTTTTTCTACATTTTTAAATTCATTATAATTTTATTTGCATTTCCTTTTCACTAAGTGATCAAGTATTGTATCAAACCTGTCTTACTTTCCACTTTCCACAACATAAAATTATACAATTTTATGTAAAATGTTCGAAAAATTGATGAAGAGCTCGTTGTGAGAAAATTGAATAAAAATTGCACTTAAGTGTTAATCAACATTTTAAAAGACACATTTGAAGTGATCCTTTCCCAGTTACTCTCTTTTTCTTTCTCCATCTCTCGTGGTTTATAAACGACATTTTTTCATCCATTATTACAGATCGATCAACGATGAGTTTTTAATGTAAAATGGAAAATCAAATATGATCGGATAATCTTGTCCCACACCAGATGACACATTGATTGGACTTGAGCATGTACTTGTCTTCAGTTTAACAAATTGTTTTCGTTGAAATAAATATGATTTTATCCAAATCAATATTTAACAATTTAAACCCATTATTTTGATTTTGTCCAAAAGCAACTCTCTCATAATTTGCCATTTGGTTCTTGTTTCCATTTTTGAAAATTGGTCTAATGAATGAACATTTCCAACTAATGCATTGTCAAATGATTTTTTCAACAAATAAGCGATCGGCGTTTTCAAGTGATCCGAGCATTTGCGGAGAAAAATATTCGGCAAAGTATCGGGTCCAGATACACAATTCAATGGTAATTCTTTTAAAAATTTTTGAATTATGTCTTCATCAATTGTAATCAAAGCAGTGCTCTTCATGGGCTTGCTTATAAGCGGCTGCTTTTCCTAAGCTGCTTAAATAAGCCAGCTTATCAATACGGATCTAACGCATCGATCAATAATGCTTAGAAAAAGCAGGCGATTATAAGCAAGCCCACGAAAAGCACTGAATCAAAGGAACATTTTGACATAAATTCGTGATTAAATCACGTGTTTTTGAAAATTTATCGAAGTTCTCGATTGCACATAGATCGATTGGAGAATAAGTTGATTCAAAACACAATCTAAATAATTCAGCAATTTCAAGTGGTGAGTTAGCTTGAATCCCGTTTAATTTCATTTGATTTGGTAAATCATCAGATGGTTTTTTGGAATATTTAACATGTTTGAAGAACAGTCAGTTGGGTGCTCATTTAACAAAAATTGCATTTCATATTTGTATTCGTTATATCTGTTTGTTATGTACATGGAGTGGTTACACACACATTAATTCTACTGTCAAATACACAACTGTCAGTTTGAAATGGCTGGTTTCCAACGAAAGTTGGACATTTCACAATATTTTCTGCACACCAATACATATATATGTGTATATAAAATGCGCAGAAAAAGTTGTGAAATGTCCAACTTTCGTTGGAAACCAGCTATTTCAAACTGACAGTTGTGTATTTGACAGTAGAATTTATGTGTGTGTATGTACTACTTGTACTCAAAACGTTTCTGCTTGTATAAATGAAAATCTTCCATCGAATTCGTCCTTTTGAATTTGTTATGCTTGCTATTTACTTGATTTTTCATATTTATTGCAGTTTTATCGAACCATTTTGGATGAATATTATTTTTTAATCATAATTTATTAATCTTAATTATTTGGATAAATGTAAATTGATTTTGTAACAGGAATACCAGATGCCCATTGAAAAATGTAATGACTATTGGTTTTGATGTTGCAAAAGATTTAAATAAAAGAAACGTTACATTTGCCTGTTTGGTTGCAACAATGGATCTCAAAAAGGAAACGAGTTTTTTCAGTTCGGTCAGTAGAATTGATGGCGTTGACTGTAGCCGAGAGCTTGTATTGAATGTTACGAAAGCATTAAACGCTTATAAAGAAAAGAACGGAACATTACCAAATATGATATTCTTTTATCGCGGTGGTGTTAGTGATGGTGATCTTCTTTATGTTCGTGATGTTGAATTGCAAAATTTAACAAAAACACTCGAAGACAGATAAGCAATTCAATAGTGAAATGCCATTAAAAATGGCATACATAATTGTTAGCAAAAAGGTTAATACACGAAAAGGTTTTTCAAACGCATAAACTCACAATGGATTAATCCAAGCTCAGGAACTGTCATTGATGACACGGTTACTTTGAAAGAAAAATACGAATTTTTCCTAGTTTCGCAAAGGTGCAATCAGGGAACCGCATCACCAACAAATTATAATATCATCTTTGATACGACTGGCATACCACCAGAAAGAATACAGGCATGGACATATATTCAAACTCATTTGTATTACAATTGGTATGGAACGTGATATATAATTTACAATATTCGATATCATAATTTAGAAACATTTCTATTGGTGAGATCTAAAAGAACGTATGTCCATACAAATTTGTATTTTTTTTTTTTATCTCATCAATAGATCTGTAATATTTATTTTGATTTTCTTTGCTGTTTCCTTCCCAGGTATGGAACGACCCCAGGGCCATGAAATGAAAAAAAACAATAAAAAGTATTTAGACATAAGCAAATGACAAAAAAAATCGTCAAAAATCTGGGGGAAAGTAGAAAAAGCATTAAATTTGGGGATGATTTTGTTGGAAAAAAATGAAAAAGGTTTTTAATTTACAGAGGTTTTTTTTTTTTTCCAGAGGGGTGGGGGGAGAAAAATAATCAGCCGATTGAACGACCCGCATTCCAGCTGTTCTTCAATATGCTAATAAGTTGGGTTTCTTAATATCCAATTATCTGCATCGCGTACCTGACGAAAATCTTTCTAACAAATTATACTTTTTATGAGAAATTGAAAAAGAAACACAAAGAAAAATCGAGAGAAAAATAAAAGTACAAACACATTCTATTCACTTTGTTTTTGAATACTCAAATTGTTATTTCCTCAAATGTCTAGTTTGGCAGCTTCATTTATCTGTCATCGTTTCATCAACTTTTTCATTTTTTTTTTTCATTATGGTTATGATTCATGTTACAAAATTTATAAATACAGAATTTTGACAAATTTTTAAAAAGAAAATCTGAAATAATTAAAAAAATTAAAAAAAAAAAGTAATTTCGATTTTTTTTTTTCTTTTATATTTTTCAATGACACATCATTAATTTAATATTATGTCAAAATTAATGAAAAAATGAGTGGTGAATCTAGGTATATAGGAAATTATGAATCCGAATTTGATATTATTTGAAACACAATTTAATGTGCACCTGTGTCAAAAAAAGTGACTGACTGATTGAACAACTCTAGCTGATTCAAGTTAACTAAATCAACTAAAACCAGATGAAAATATTATTTAAACTGACAATAGTTTTATTTTATTTATTTATTTCACCGTCAAAAACTGACTGAATATATTTTTACATTGAGATCATAAAAAAAAGAAGGGACTGACAAAGGTAAAAAAAAATTACAATGTGGCACCTCCATTCATATTTCATATTTTTTCTATTGAGACTTGGTTAATAAATCATGATATTTTGAGACTTGAGGCTTGATTTAGAATTCATGACGTTTTGAGACTTGAGGTTTGAAATTTGACGCGTCTCCAAACAATATAGTTTTATTTATTATTTTTTAAATTTATTAGTTCGTTTTTACTCTACTGAGATTTCGCATGAAGCTTTCACCTTTTGTCATAAATAAAGAAAATTCAAGTCCAAGCCTCAAATGGGGATGCCAAGTAAAATGCTATGTCAAGTCTATTCTTTAACAAATTTCAAACACATAACTAGGAACATCAAATAATTTTCTTTTAAACTCATTTCTATCTGTACATTCAAATGATAATGGCATATTTTCAAATTAGCGTAATAGGAGCTTTTGTGTTTCTACTTAAACCATTTGTAATTCTAAATAGTTCAGCGTTACGAAAATTACGCGGATTAGAATTAATATAAAACAAACTTTTTATAAATGGAAAATGGATTCTATCACATAATAAGTCATACATAAATAATAAAGCAAAATTAATTCTGCGACTACTGAGTCTAGTCATATTCAGCGATCATAGGGCGAAATTTGATAATTATTTGACCTATTCGGATATTCACGAAGCGCATAAATTGAAAATTGACGTTGAATTCTTTCGATGAAATCAGATTTAGTTGAAGAAATGTTTAGCCATACAGTACCAGCATAATCCAGATTTGGTTAACAAAACCCAATGCTGAGATTGCTTTAGAAATAATTAAATCAGTGAGTTTTAAAATTCAGTTTATCATCAATCAACACACCCAAATCTCTCTGTTCAGTAGAATTCACCAAATTGTAATCATCAAAATAGTAGTTTGGCTTATGTTGGGTTCTTCCACGGTGTATCGATAAAATTGAGCACTTGTCCAGATTAAGATAAAAATCATTCATGTCACACCATCCCTTTAGTGAGTTGATTGAAGATTGAATTTGAAAAGAGTCTGCATCGTTGTTCACTATCTTAGCTATTCGTACATCATCGGCGAACATTGATAAAAATACATTCCTGGAAACCACAGATGGCAAGTCATTAATAAATAGTAAAAAAAGCGTTGGACCAATATGGCTACCCTGTGGGGCACCCGAGTTTACAGTAAAATCGGAGGATTCAGCGGTTTCTAACTTAACGTATTGCTGACGATTTGATAGATATGATTTTATCCACCCGATGATATTTGCAGGAATTGGAAACGTTGGTAATTTTCGAAGAAGAATATCATGTTTGACTCTGTCGAATGCCATAGCGAAGTCAAGATATAATACATCCACTCGATTTGAAGTATTCAAGCCAGCAATGAAGTAGTGCAGAAATTCCATCAAATTTGTTGTTGTTGAGCGATGCTTCATAAAGCCATGTTGATGTGGAGATATACTGTTAAACACAAGACGAGTAAGGTGAAAATTACCGCAGTGCTCGAAGAATTTAGCGATTGTCATTAATTTTGCTATGCATCTATAATTCTTTATGTCCGATTTATCACCTTTTTTGAAAGTCGGTCGAACACAAAAACGAGCATAATTTCCAAGCGCTCGGAAAGATGCCAGTTTGAAGAGATTCATTAAATATAACTGTAAGTGGCTCATATAAGACTGAAGCACAATTTTTCAATATTAGGGGATGAATTCCATCAGGACTAACACTGGTGTTTGTGTTAATTTTCATTCATCCATCGACAGCAATTGTCAAAATACAACAACAATAACATAGAATACACTTTCAGAGGGCGCTAGTTTCTATGCGCAATTGACAATTGCTGTCGATGGATGTTTTCATTAATTGATCGAATATAAAATAGTCGTCCAAAACAAGTGTATCATTTACACAAAAGACTGGTGCAGCAATTGATGAAGAATGACAGGATTGGCTTGATGAAAAATTTTCACCGAAGAATTCAACAAACATTGAGGCTTGTACATTTATATCCATCGACGAATTTGCACCATAGTGTAGTAGCTTCGGTAAACCAACACCAGATCGCTTCGAGTTGACAAATTTGAGTTGACAAAATGATGATTGATTTGATTTCAACGATGATTCCAGTTTTTTCTTGTAATTTTGATATAAAAGTGCGTTGAGAGGATCAAATTCCCCACAAATACGATCAAAAAGACCACTGTCACCATTGATTTTGAAGCGTTTCCATTCTTTATTCTTTCGATTTTTGAGTGATTGAAGTTGTCTATTCCACCACGGTCTTCTAAATGACTTGACTTTTGATCTCGGAACGTATATTTCGATAGCATCATTTAAAACATCATGATTCGCCATATTATCAATAGTATTGGAATCATTAGGAAAATTGCAAATCCCAATAAAATCGGCACGACTGAAATTAAGGCGATAACAATTTGAATACCCGTTCTGATCGTTTGCACTAAAATTTTTACCATAAATAAGAAGCAATGGCGGGTGATGGATGTCAACTTTTGTCAATGGATTTGATTTAACTACTTCAACATTGGAAAAATCATTGGTGAAGACTAAATCAAGTAATCGGCCATTATTATTGAATTTTTCATTGATTTGATTGTAGGTCAAACAGAGCATTTCTTGCAAAAAACCAGCAGCATATGGAGGAGATACATTGACTGGTAACATAACGTAAAAATCATCGTTTGAGTCCTTATCCGGCACAATCCAATCCACCATGGGAATATTGAAATCTCCCAGAACAAAAATAGTGTCGGAATGTTCAAGGTGAATGGCTTTTATTGCATTTAAGTGTTTGGAGTATATTTCAGATGATGAAGGTGGTGGAATGTACGCAGCATAAACATAAATCTTTGACTTGTTTGAGCAATGAATGACAACGCAAGTAGATTCGATGTCGATGGTGTCATTGAGATTAACAGCCGTAGATGAAAGATCGCTTCGGATAGCTATCAACGTACCGTTCCCCATTTGAAATGATGAACCAGTGGATTCGCGATCCGTGCGATAGACGATATACGAGTTGTCAAAATATTCAGCCGAATGAAATGACTGATTTAACCAGGTTTCAGTGAGTACAATAATGGAAAAGTCTGAAGATGCAGAGTCAGCAAAAAATTGTTTTTGTTTTGACCGGAGACCACGTACATTTTGATAATAATCACACGAAATCTCTCAAACTGTTTCATATATAATATTATATATACATTCAGTTGTTGATTGTTGCTCATGGTGTAATGAAAATATATTTTTCGTGTACATTTTTAAAAACATTTGAAATGGATACTATCGCTGTGCGAACGTGAAATTAAAATAAATTTTTTTGTATTTTTACAATTATTATTGTGGTGAATTCAAGACTGATTGATAAGCAAAAACATTCGGAAAATAAAACTTGAAAATTTTTGTTGTTGAAATGTCATCTAGTAATGGACAAAGAGGCCGAGGAAGGCCTACATATGATGGTAGCGAACCGAGCACATCATCGGGTAATTTTACTTTTGTTTTTTCAATTAAAAATAATATTTTGAAAACATTCCTTGAGGTTATGAATTATTCATTGAAAAAAATTGTTGTGTATTTTAGGAAAGCGTCATCGTGAGGAAAGTGAGAGTGGAAGTAACAAGCGACATGCGCGAGAAAACAAACGTATTTATCTAATTTTATATATGATACACATACACACACAAATACTGAACTCAGATGAATCTCAAAGACATGATTAATATGCATTTATGGATTCAGCGTTGGTAATAAAATCAGAAAGAAATTTGACAGGTTTTAATAAAAATAAAAAAAATGTAACGTGATGTAACGTATATTTAGTGATGGCTCTGAACGTTCGTTCGTATAAAATGAATTTAACATATTTGTTCGTTCATTGTTCCTAGTATTTCCAACCAATAATATGACTATGACAAACATTGCCATATCGATATGTAACTATCGTACGCTAGGGGCTTTTATGTCAAAAATATATTCACGTATATTGCATATATATTGCGTATAATGCGCTATGCTCGCATATTTTTCGACTCGCGAATTATTGTGCGTATAAGTCCGAATATAATGCATATAAATGCGTATAAATTCGTATAAGTGTATCTCCAAATGGTGAAAATGGCGTCCATATGCTCATTCAAAATCCAATCGGCAAAACTAAAAGTAAACAAACGAACCATCAAATTTACTTTTTTTCTTCAGTAAAATGTTGATTTACCGAATTTACTTTTCGTTCAACAATTTCAATAATAAATTCCATACAAAATCAACTATTCATTGAAGAGTGAACATTTATTATTATTTTTAAAATAAAACTCAAATCTATTCAATATGTTTTGGTTGTAAATTTTTTTTCGTACATATTATAATAAATTGAAAAAAATATGATTTTACGAAAAAAAAAAAAAAAATGCCCAATGCGAGAATCGAACCTTCATATATCTGATTAAGAGACTGACACGCTATAAATGCTTCAAAAAATGCAATGATCCCGGCAATGTTATGTTACATTTTTTTATTATTGACATTCAGATCACATCAAAACTATTGTCATTTATATTTTTTTTTTTTTTTTTTTCAATTATTATAATACAAAAAATGTACAATCAAAAGATATTGATTAGAATTGAGTTTTAAAAATAGTATTAAATTTTTAATGCATATTCGATAATTTCCGACTTTATCGAAGAAAAACGTTAATTTTATAATTCGTTCAGTTACACAATTTAGTTTTTGTTTGGCCGATACGATTTTGATTGTGTTGACAAACATATTTGTACATTATGTACATTTATCACAGCAACTCTACGAATATTTCACTTCAACGTGTATAAACTTTGTATAAACTGCGTATATTTCATATTTTCGTATACATAAAAGCCCCTAGATCGTACGATATTGCTGCGTTCGCTGCACAAAGTACATGTGCGCCGCAGAGTAAATGAAATTAGCGTTCGCGCTGCTGTATGTGTAAACCGCAACAACAGACTTCGTTTCAGCGAGAGTTACTGTTGCACTCACACATTTACTCTGCGGCGCACATGAACGTTGTGCAGCGAACGCAGCAATATCGTACGATAGATACATATCGATATGGCAATGTTTGGGAATTACATTACGAATTGGATAGATCTCATCGAGACTAGATACTTTTCTGAACACACCACTCCCAAAAACTCACCCCTTAAAATCACAGGATCATATGAAGATATCCTAAAACTATTTAGTTTCGTAAATAGATACGTCCATGACGGGGTGACATTTTGGGGGTGGTGAGTTCGTAAAAGTTTCGAGCCTAGATGAGATTTACAACTTTGACCAAGATACCGAAGTGAAATTCCCAACCATTTAGAAGTTTGATGAAAACCTGATATTTTAACCTTTACATGCGACTGGCCCCTAAAGGACAAAACGAACAAAAATGAATTGAATTGAATGGAATTAAAACCTGTCAAATTTCTTTCGGATTTTATTCGCGATTTTGGACGCGGAAAAACATATACCAACACTGAAATTGAAATTGAAATTAGTAGACGCAGTGATAATCCAAATTTGGAATTTTAAAACTTTGGTTTTAATTTGAAAAAATACAAAATATATTAAAACATCAGTAGATTTTCTCTTTTCAATTTTAATTCGAAATTGGCTGTGAAAACTTCAGCCAAGACTGGTGATAAGGAAAATTGAAAGAAAAAAAAAAATTAAATTCATTATTTTATTTTATTTTGATCATTGGTGAACTCAAATTGAAGGTGTTTTTTTTTACTATTAAAATGAAATTTGAAAAACAACTTTTTTCTTATTTATTCAAAATGAATTTTTTTTTTTTTTTTTTTTGCATGAAGGTGGTTCAAATCAACAAAATACTACTCTAATAATACATACAAAACCGCATGATAATCCGACAACTCACAATCCGGACTTAATTCGGGAAAAAAATTTGGGCACATTTCTTACATTGGAAGCAAATTTTTTTAGACTTTATACGAAAAATGAATGGACCGTTTACAAATACCATGTGACGTTTCAACCAGAATGCGAAATGAGACGCTTAAAAGGATTTCTTATATCCGAACATAAATCAAAAATTGGTGGATTTCTTTTCGATGGGGCTCAATTATTTACAACAAAAAAATTGCATTCTGAACAAAATACGATCGAATTTCAATCAAAAACACGGGATGAAAATGTTTATTCGCTGAAAATGTCATATACAAAAAGAATTTCGATGACCGATCAGGAAATAATTCAAGTATTCAATTTAATACAAAGACGTAATATGAAGGGACTTGCGTTGGAGAGAGTGGGAAGAAATTTCTATGATCCAAAAAATATGGTTTGTTCAATATTATCATGTTTTGATTGTTTATTGAAATATTATAATGAATTTCATATATAATCAACATTTATTTGTTTGAAAATTTAAGATTGACTTGAAGGCAAGACTTCAAATTCAATTGTGGCCTGGATATGAGACATCAATTCGATATCACATAGGTGGAATACTTTTAAATTGTGATATTGCGCACAAAGTGATGAGAACGGACACAATGCACAATCTTATGGTTGACACACGTCGTAGTGATCCGCAGAATTTTAAAAATAGTTATAAAAGCAAAGCAATTGGAACAACAGTATTGACTGATTATAATAATAAAACATATCGAATCGATGATGTGGACTATGATAAAACGCCATTAAGTACATTTACGCGAAAAAATGAAGAAATCTCGATTAAACAGTACTATTTGGAGGTAATAAACATAAATATATTAAAGTAAATGTTTTCCGATTCAACTCTCTCATTTTCTCATTTTCTCTTTTTCTCTATTTACAGATACATAATATTAATATTGGTGACATTTCACAACCTTTGTTAATATCAAAACCACGAGAAAGAGATTTACGTGGGGGTGAAACGAAACTAGTATGGCTTGTGCCAGAACTATGCCGAATTACTGGCTTAAGTGAAAGACAACGTACTGATATGAAGTAAGTGGCATTAAACTTTTACCTTATACTTTTACTACATATTTAAAGCAAAAGTAAACAGTATTTTGTGAAACCGAAAAAAAAAAAAAAAAAATTTCTAAAAAAATACTTTTTCAATTGATAGCTTAAAGATGGCACTTCGGCCATATGCACAAATGGATCCAAAAACTCGAAGAGACCGCCTATTGACATTTAATACTCGTATTCAAAACAGCAATGAAAATGATAAAATCAAAGAAGAATGGGGTCTCAATATGCAACGTAATCTCGTTCAAATTAATGCATATTGTCTCAATCCTGAAATTCTAATATTTGGCAATAACTTGCAAATCCCGTAATATTCAATATTTACCAAACGAAATTATTTCATAATACGTTTAATATCATAATCATAATGGAACATTTTTCTTGATATTTTCAGCATTGAAAATGCTAGTTGGGAAAGAGACTGTGGTCGAAATTTAATATATAAACCAGTCGAAATAAATCGATTTTTAGTGGCTAGCCCTAGATCAATGGAAAGAGAAATGGTAAGATTTGTAAATCAACTACAAGGATTCGCATTAAAAATGGGCTTCATAATCGCAAATCCAAAAATGTAAGTATTTTATGTCAAATACTTGCAACAATGGATCTCAAAAAGGAAACGAGTTTTTTCAGTTCGGTCTGTAGAATTGATGGCGTTGACTGTAGCCGAGAGCTTGTATTGAATGTTACGAAAGCATTAAACGCTTATAAAGAAAAGAACGGAACATTACCAAATATAATATTCTTTTATCGCGGTGGTGTTAGTGATGGTGATCTTCTTTATGTTCGTGATGTTGAATTGCAAAATTTAACAAAAACACTCGAAGACAGATAAGCAATTCAATAGTGAAATGCCATTAAAAATGGCATACATAATTGTTAGCAAAAAGGTTAATACACGAAAAGGTTTTTCAAACGCATAAACTCACAATGGATTAATCCAAGCTCAGGAACTGTCATTGATGACACGGTTACTTTGAAAGAAAAATACGAATTTTTCCTAGTTTCGCAAAGGTGCAATCAGGGAACCGCATCACCAACAAATTATAATATCATCTTTGATACGACTGGCATACCACCAGAAAGAATACAGGCATGGACATATATTCAAACTCATTTGTATTACAATTGGTATGGAACGTGATATATAATTTACAATATTCGATATCATAATTTAGAAACATTTCTATTGGTGAGATCTAAAAGAACGTATGTCCATACAAATTTGTATTTTTTTTTTTATCTCATCAATAGATCTGTAATATTTATTTTGATTTTCTTTGCTGTTTCCTTCCCAGGTATGGAACGACCCGCATTCCAGCTGTTCTTCAATATGCTAATAAGTTGGGTTTCTTAATATCCAATTATCTGCATCGCGTACCTGACGAAAATCTTTCTAACAAATTATACTTTTTATGAGAAATTGAAAAAGAAACACAAAGAAAAATCGAGAGAAAAATAAAAGTACAAACACATTCTATTCACTTTGTTTTTGAATACTCAAATTGTTATTTCCTCAAATGTCTAGTTTGGCAGCTTCATTTATCTGTCATCGTTTCATCAACTTTTTCATTTTTTTTTTTCATTATGGTTATGATTCATGTTACAAAATTTATAAATACAGAATTTTGACAAATTTTTAAAAAGAAAATCTGAAATAATTAAAAAAATTAAAAAAAAAAGTAATTTCGATTTTTTTTTTCTTTTATATTTTTCAATGACACATCATTAATTTAATATTATGTCAAAATTAATGAAAAAATGAGTGGTGAATCTAGGTATATAGGAAATTATGAATCCGAATTTGATATTATTTGAAACACAATTTAATGTGCACCTGTGTCAAAAAAAGTGACTGACTGATTGAACAACTCTAGCTGATTCAAGTTAACTAAATCAACTAAAACCAGATGAAAATATTATTTAAACTGACAATAGTTTTATTTTATTTATTTATTTCACCGTCAAAAACTGACTGAATATATTTTTACATTGAGATCATAAAAAAAAGAAGGGACTGACAAAGGTAAAAAAAAATTACAATGTGGCACCTCCATTCATATTTCATATTTTTTCTATTGAGACTTGGTTAATAAATCATGATATTTTGAGACTTGAGGCTTGATTTAGAATTCATGACGTTTTGAGACTTGAGGTTTGAAATTTGACGCGTCTCCAAACAATATAGTTTTATTTATTATTTTTTAAATTTATTAGTTCGTTTTTACTCTACTGAGATTTCGCATGAAGCTTTCACCTTTTGTCATAAATAAAGAAAATTCAAGTCCAAGCCTCAAATGGGGATGCCAAGTAAAATGCTATGTCAAGTCTATTCTTTAACAAATTTCAAACACATAACTAGGAACATCAAATAATTTTCTTTTAAACTCATTTCTATCTGTACATTCAAATGATAATGGCATATTTTCAAATTAGCGTAATAGGAGCTTTTGTGTTTCTACTTAAACCATTTGTAATTCTAAATAGTTCAGCGTTACGAAAATTACGCGGATTAGAATTAATATAAAACAAACTTTTTATAAATGGAAAATGGATTCTATCACATAATAAGTCATACATAAATAATAAAGCAAAATTAATTCTGCGACTACTGAGTCTAGTCATATTCAGCGATCATAGGGCGAAATTTGATAATTATTTGACCTATTCGGATATTCACGAAGCGCATAAATTGAAAATTGACGTTGAATTCTTTCGATGAAATCAGATTTAGTTGAAGAAATGTTTAGCCATACAGTACCAGCATAATCCAGATTTGGTTAACAAAACCCAATGCTGAGATTGCTTTAGAAATAATTAAATCAGTGAGTTTTAAAATTCAGTTTATCATCAATCAACACACCCAAATCTCTCTGTTCAGTAGAATTCACCAAATTGTAATCATCAAAATAGTAGTTTGGCTTATGTTGGGTTCTTCCACGGTGTATCGATAAAATTGAGCACTTGTCCAGATTAAGATAAAAATCATTCATGTCACACCATCCCTTTAGTGAGTTGATTGAAGATTGAATTTGAAAAGAGTCCGCATCGTTGTTCACTATCTTAGCTATTCGTACATCATCGGCGAACATTGATAAAAATACATTCCTGGAAACCACAGATGGCAAGTCATTAATAAATAGTAAAAAAAGCGTTGGACCAATATGGCTACCCTGTGGGGCACCCGAGTTTACAGTAAAATCGGAGGATTCAGCGGTTTCTAACTTAACGTATTGCTGACGATTTGATAGATATGATTTTATCCACCCGATGATATTTGCAGGAATTGGAAACGTTGGTAATTTTCGAAGAAGAATATCATGTTTGACTCTGTCGAATGCCATAGCGAAGTCAAGATATAATACATCCACTCGATTTGAAGTATTCAAGCCAGCAATGAAGTAGTGCAGAAATTCCATCAAATTTGTTGTTGTTGAGCGATGCTTCATAAAGCCATGTTGATGTGGAGATATACTGTTAAACACAAGACGAGTAAGGTGAAAATTACCGCAGTGCTCGAAGAATTTAGCGATTGTCATTAATTTTGCTATGCATCTATAATTCTTTATGTCCGATTTATCACCTTTTTTGAAAGTCGGTCGAACACAAAAACGAGCATAATTTCCAAGCGCTCGGAAAGATGCCAGTTTGAAGAGATTCATTAAATATAACTGTAAGTGGCTCATATAAGACTGAAGCACAATTTTTCAATACTAGGGGATGAATTCCATCAGGACTAACACTGGTGTTTGTGTTAATTTTCATTCATCCATCGACAGCAATTGTCAAAATACAACAACAATAACATAGAATACACTTCTCAGAGGGCGCTAGTTTCTATGCGCAATTGACAATTGCTGTCGATGGATGTTTTCATTAATTGATCGAATATAAAATAGTCGTCCAAAACAAGTGTATCATTTACACAAAAGACTGGTGCAGCAATTGATGAAGAATGACAGGATTGGCTTGATGAAAAATTTTCACCGAAGAATTCAACAAACATTGAGGCTTGTACATTTATATCCATCGACGAATTTGCACCATAGTGTAGTAGCTTCGGTAAACCAACACCAGATCGCTTCGAGTTGACAAATTTGAGTTGACAAAATGATGATTGATTTGATTTCAACGATGATTCCAGTTTTTTCTTGTAATTTTGATATAAAAGTGCGTTGAGAGGATCAAATTCCCCACAAATACGATCAAAAAGACCACTGTCACCATTGATTTTGAAGCGTTTCCATTCTTTATTCTTTCGATTTTTGAGTGATTGAAGTTGTCTATTCCACCACGGTCTTCTAAATGACTTGACTTTTGATCTCGGAACGTATATTTCGATAGCATCATTTAAAACATCATGATTCGCCATATTATCAATAGTATTGGAATCATTAGGAAAATTGCAAATCCCAATAAAATCGGCACGACTGAAATTAAGGCGATAACAATTTGAATACCCGTTCTGATCGTTTGCACTAAAATTTTTACCATAAATAAGAAGCAATGGCGGGTGATGGATGTCAACTTTTGTCAATGGATTTGATTTAACTACTTCAACATTGGAAAAATCATTGGTGAAGACTAAATCAAGTAATCGGCCATTATTATTGAATTTTTCATTGATTTGATTGTAGGTCAAACAGAGCATTTCTTGCAAAAAACCAGCAGCATATGGAGGAGATACATTGACTGGTAACATAACGTAAAAATCATCGTTTGAGTCCTTATCCGGCACAATCCAATCCACCATGGGAATATTGAAATCTCCCAGAACAAAAATAGTGTCGGAATGTTCAAGGTGAATGGCTTTTATTGCATTTAAGTGTTTGGAGTATATTTCAGATGATGAAGGTGGTGGAATGTACGCAGCATAAACATAAATCTTTGACTTGTTTGAGCAATGAATGACAACGCAAGTAGATTCGATGTCGATGGTGTCATTGAGATTAACAGCCGTAGATGAAAGATCGCTTCGGATAGCTATCAACGTACCGTTCCCCATTTGAAATGATGAACCAGTGGATTCGCGATCCGTGCGATAGACGATATACGAGTTGTCAAAATATTCAGCCGAATGAAATGACTGATTTAACCAGGTTTCAGTGAGTACAATAATGGAAAAGTCTGAAGATGCAGAGTCAGCAAAAAATTGTTTTTGTTTTGACCGGAGACCACGTACATTTTGATAATAATCACACGAAATCTCTCAAACTGTTTCATATATAATATTATATATACATTCAGTTGTTGATTGTTGCTCATGGTGTAATGAAAATATATTTTTCGTGTACATTTTTAAAAACATTTGAAATGGATACTATCGCTGTGCGAACGTGAAATTAAAATAAATTTTTTTGTATTTTTACAATTATTATTGTGGTGAATTCAAGACTGATTGATAAGCAAAAACATTCGGAAAATAAAACTTGAAAATTTTTGTTGTTGAAATGTCATCTAGTAATGGACAAAGAGGCCGAGGAAGGCCTACATATGATGGTAGCGAACCGAGCACATCATCGGGTAATTTTACTTTTGTTTTTTCAATTAAAAATAATATTTTGAAAACATTCCTTGAGGTTATGAATTATTCATTGAAAAAAATTGTTGTGTATTTTAGGAAAGCGTCATCGTGAGGAAAGTGAGAGTGGAAGTAACAAGCGACATGCGCGAGAAAACAAACGTATTTATCTAATTTTATATATGATACACATACACACACAAATACTGAACTCAGATGAATCTCAAAGACATGATTAATATGCATTTATGGATTCAGCGTTGGTAATAAAATCAGAAAGAAATTTGACAGGTTTTAATAAAAATAAAAAAAATGTAACGTGATGTAACGTATATTTAGTGATGGCTCTGAACGTTCGTTCGTATAAAATGAATTTAACATATTTGTTCGTTCATTGTTCCTAGTATTTCCAACCAATAATATGACTATGACAAACATTGCCATATCGATATGTAACTATCGTACGCTAGGGGCTTTTATGTCAAAAATATATTCACGTATATTGCATATATATTGCGTATAATGCGCTATGCTCGCATATTTTTCGACTCGCGAATTATTGTGCGTATAAGTCCGAATATAATGCATATAAATGCGTATAAATTCGTATAAGTGTATCTCCAAATGGTGAAAATGGCGTCCATATGCTCATTCAAAATCCAATCGGCAAAACTAAAAGTAAACAAACGAACCATCAAATTTACTTTTTTTTCTTCAGTAAAATGTTGATTTACCGAATTTACTTTTCGTTCAACAATTTCAA
Source organism: Resseliella maxima (assembly GCA_029041755.1). NCBI lineage: Eukaryota > Metazoa > Arthropoda > Insecta > Diptera > Cecidomyiidae > Resseliella > Resseliella maxima. The sequence goes on from JAQOWM010000966.1 coordinate 85,105, forward strand.
TAATAAATTCCATACAAAATCAACTATTCATTGAAGAGTGAACATTTATTATTATTTTTAAAATAAAACTCAAATCTATTCAATATGTTTTGGTTGTAAATTTTTTTTCGTACATATTATAATAAATTGAAAAAAATATGATTTTACGAAAAAAAAAAAAAAAATGCCCAATGCGAGAATCGAACCTTCATATATCTGATTAAGAGACTGACACGCTATAAATGCTTCAAAAAATGCAATGATCCCGGCAATGTTATGTTACATTTTTTTATTATTGACATTCAGATCACATCAAAACTATTGTCATTTATATTTTTTTTTTTTTTTTTTTTCAATTATTATAATACAAAAAATGTACAATCAAAAGATATTGATTAGAATTGAGTTTTAAAAATAGTATTAAATTTTTAATGCATATTCGATAATTTCCGACTTTATCGAAGAAAAACGTTAATTTTATAATTCGTTCAGTTACACAATTTAGTTTTTGTTTGGCCGATACGATTTTGATTGTGTTGACAAACATATTTGTACATTATGTACATTTATCACAGCAACTCTACGAATATTTCACTTCAACGTGTATAAACTTTGTATAAACTGCGTATATTTCATATTTTCGTATACATAAAAGCCCCTAGATCGTACGATATTGCTGCGTTCGCTGCACAAAGTACATGTGCGCCGCAGAGTAAATGAAATTAGCGTTCGCGCTGCTGTATGTGTAAACCGCAACAACAGACTTCGTTTCAGCGAGAGTTACTGTTGCACTCACACATTTACTCTGCGGCGCACATGAACGTTGTGCAGCGAACGCAGCAATATCGTACGATAGATACATATCGATATGGCAATGTTTGGGAATTACATTACGAATTGGATAGATCTCATCGAGACTAGATACTTTTCTGAACACACCACTCCCAAAAACTCACCCCTTAAAATCACAGGATCATATGAAGATATCCTAAAACTATTTAGTTTCGTAAATAGATACGTCCATGACGGGGTGACATTTTGGGGGTGGTGAGTTCGTAAAAGTTTCGAGCCTAGATGAGATTTACAACTTTGACCAAGATACCGAAGTGAAATTCCCAACCATTTAGAAGTTTGATGAAAACCTGATATTTTAACCTTTACATGCGACTGGCCCCTAAAGGACAAAACGAACAAAAATGAATTGAATTGAATGGAATTAAAACCTGTCAAATTTCTTTCGGATTTTATTCGCGATTTTGGACGCGGAAAAACATATACCAACACTGAAATTGAAATTGAAATTAGTAGACGCAGTGATAATCCAAATTTGGAATTTTAAAACTTTGGTTTTAATTTGAAAAAATACAAAATATATTAAAACATCAGTAGATTTTCTCTTTTCAATTTTAATTCGAAATTGGCTGTGAAAACTTCAGCCAAGACTGGTGATAAGGAAAATTGAAAGAAAAAAAAAATTAAATTCATTATTTTATTTTATTTTGATCATTGGTGAACTCAAATTGAAGGTGTTTTTTTTTACTATTAAAATGAAATTTGAAAAACAACTTTTTTCTTATTTATTCAAAATGAATTTTTTTTTTTTTTTTTTTTTTTGCATGAAGGTGGTTCAAATCAACAAAATACTACTCTAATAATACATACAAAACCGCATGATAATCCGACAACTCACAATCCGGACTTAATTCGGGAAAAAAATTTGGGCACATTTCTTACATTGGAAGCAAATTTTTTTAGACTTTATACGAAAAATGAATGGACCGTTTACAAATACCATGTGACGTTTCAACCAGAATGCGAAATGAGACGCTTAAAAGGATTTCTTATATCCGAACATAAATCAAAAATTGGTGGATTTCTTTTCGATGGGGCTCAATTATTTACAACAAAAAAATTGCATTCTGAACAAAATACGATCGAATTTCAATCAAAAACACGGGATGAAAATGTTTATTCGCTGAAAATGTCATATACAAAAAGAATTTCGATGACCGATCAGGAAATAATTCAAGTATTCAATTTAATACAAAGACGTAATATGAAGGGACTTGCGTTGGAGAGAGTGGGAAGAAATTTCTATGATCCAAAAAATATGGTTTGTTCAATATTATCATGTTTTGATTGTTTATTGAAATATTATAATGAATTTCATATATAATCAACATTTATTTGTTTGAAAATTTAAGATTGACTTGAAGGCAAGACTTCAAATTCAATTGTGGCCTGGATATGAGACATCAATTCGATATCACATAGGTGGAATACTTTTAAATTGTGATATTGCGCACAAAGTGATGAGAACGGACACAATGCACAATCTTATGGTTGACACACGTCGTAGTGATCCGCAGAATTTTAAAAATAGTTATAAAAGCAAAGCAATTGGAACAACAGTATTGACTGATTATAATAATAAAACATATCGAATCGATGATGTGGACTATGATAAAACGCCATTAAGTACATTTACGCGAAAAAATGAAGAAATCTCGATTAAACAGTACTATTTGGAGGTAATAAACATAAATATATTAAAGTAAATGTTTTCCGATTCAACTCTCTCATTTTCTCATTTTCTCTTTTTCTCTATTTACAGATACATAATATTAATATTGGTGACATTTCACAACCTTTGTTAATATCAAAACCACGAGAAAGAGATTTACGTGGGGGTGAAACGAAACTAGTATGGCTTGTGCCAGAACTATGCCGAATTACTGGCTTAAGTGAAAGACAACGTACTGATATGAAGTAAGTGGCATTAAACTTTTACCTTATACTTTTACTACATATTTAAAGCAAAAGTAAACAGTATTTTGTGAAACCGAAAAAAAAAAAAAAAATTTCTAAAAAAATACTTTTTCAATTGATAGCTTAAAGATGGCACTTCGGCCATATGCACAAATGGATCCAAAAACTCGAAGAGACCGCCTATTGACATTTAATACTCGTATTCAAAACAGCAATGAAAATGATAAAATCAAAGAAGAATGGGGTCTCAATATGCAACGTAATCTCGTTCAAATTAATGCATATTGTCTCAATCCTGAAATTCTAATATTTGGCAATAACTTGCAAATCCCGTAATATTCAATATTTACCAAACGAAATTATTTCATAATACGTTTAATATCATAATCATAATGGAACATTTTTCTTGATATTTTCAGCATTGAAAATGCTAGTTGGGAAAGAGACTGTGGTCGAAATTTAATATATAAACCAGTCGAAATAAATCGATTTTTAGTGGCTAGCCCTAGATCAATGGAAAGAGAAATGGTAAGATTTGTAAATCAACTACAAGGATTCGCATTAAAAATGGGCTTCATAATCGCAAATCCAAAAATGTAAGTATTTTATGTCAAATACTTGCAACAATGGATCTCAAAAAGGAAACGAGTTTTTTCAGTTCGGTCTGTAGAATTGATGGCGTTGACTGTAGCCGAGAGCTTGTATTGAATGTTACGAAAGCATTAAACGCTTATAAAGAAAAGAACGGAACATTACCAAATATAATATTCTTTTATCGCGGTGGTGTTAGTGATGGTGATCTTCTTTATGTTCGTGATGTTGAATTGCAAAATTTAACAAAAACACTCGAAGACAGATAAGCAATTCAATAGTGAAATGCCATTAAAAATGGCATACATAATTGTTAGCAAAAAGGTTAATACACGAAAAGGTTTTTCAAACGCATAAACTCACAATGGATTAATCCAAGCTCAGGAACTGTCATTGATGACACGGTTACTTTGAAAGAAAAATACGAATTTTTCCTAGTTTCGCAAAGGTGCAATCAGGGAACCGCATCACCAACAAATTATAATATCATCTTTGATACGACTGGCATACCACCAGAAAGAATACAGGCATGGACATATATTCAAACTCATTTGTATTACAATTGGTATGGAACGTGATATATAATTTACAATATTCGATATCATAATTTAGAAACATTTCTATTGGTGAGATCTAAAAGAACGTATGTCCATACAAATTTGTATTTTTTTTTTTTATCTCATCAATAGATCTGTAATATTTATTTTGATTTTCTTTGCTGTTTCCTTCCCAGGTATGGAACGACCCGCATTCCAGCTGTTCTTCAATATGCTAATAAGTTGGGTTTCTTAATATCCAATTATCTGCATCGCGTACCTGACGAAAATCTTTCTAACAAATTATACTTTTTATGAGAAATTGAAAAAGAAACACAAAGAAAAATCGAGAGAAAAATAAAAGTACAAACACATTCTATTCACTTTGTTTTTGAATACTCAAATTGTTATTTCCTCAAATGTCTAGTTTGGCAGCTTCATTTATCTGTCATCGTTTCATCAACTTTTTCATTTTTTTTTTTCATTATGGTTATGATTCATGTTACAAAATTTATAAATACAGAATTTTGACAAATTTTTAAAAAGAAAATCTGAAATAATTAAAAAAATTAAAAAAAAAAGTAATTTCGATTTTTTTTTTTCTTTTATATTTTTCAATGACACATCATTAATTTAATATTATGTCAAAATTAATGAAAAAATGAGTGGTGAATCTAGGTATATAGGAAATTATGAATCCGAATTTGATATTATTTGAAACACAATTTAATGTGCACCTGTGTCAAAAAAAGTGACTGACTGATTGAACAACTCTAGCTGATTCAAGTTAACTAAATCAACTAAAACCAGATGAAAATATTATTTAAACTGACAATAGTTTTATTTTATTTATTTATTTCACCGTCAAAAACTGACTGAATATATTTTTACATTGAGATCATAAAAAAAAAGAAGGGACTGACAAAGGTAAAAAAAAATTACAATGTGGCACCTCCATTCATATTTCATATTTTTTCTATTGAGACTTGGTTAATAAATCATGATATTTTGAGACTTGAGGCTTGATTTAGAATTCATGACGTTTTGAGACTTGAGGTTTGAAATTTGACGCGTCTCCAAACAATATAGTTTTATTTATTATTTTTTAAATTTATTAGTTCGTTTTTACTCTACTGAGATTTCGCATGAAGCTTTCACCTTTTGTCATAAATAAAGAAAATTCAAGTCCAAGCCTCAAATGGGGATGCCAAGTAAAATGCTATGTCAAGTCTATTCTTTAACAAATTTCAAACACATAACTAGGAACATCAAATAATTTTCTTTTAAACTCATTTCTATCTGTACATTCAAATGATAATGGCATATTTTCAAATTAGCGTAATAGGAGCTTTTGTGTTTCTACTTAAACCATTTGTAATTCTAAATAGTTCAGCGTTACGAAAATTACGCGGATTAGAATTAATATAAAACAAACTTTTTATAAATGGAAAATGGATTCTATCACATAATAAGTCATACATAAATAATAAAGCAAAATTAATTCTGCGACTACTGAGTCTAGTCATATTCAGCGATCATAGGGCGAAATTTGATAATTATTTGACCTATTCGGATATTCACGAAGCGCATAAATTGAAAATTGACGTTGAATTCTTTCGATGAAATCAGATTTAGTTGAAGAAATGTTTAGCCATACAGTACCAGCATAATCCAGATTTGGTTAACAAAACCCAATGCTGAGATTGCTTTAGAAATAATTAAATCAGTGAGTTTTAAAATTCAGTTTATCATCAATCAACACACCCAAATCTCTCTGTTCAGTAGAATTCACCAAATTGTAATCATCAAAATAGTAGTTTGGCTTATGTTGGGTTCTTCCACGGTGTATCGATAAAATTGAGCACTTGTCCAGATTAAGATAAAAATCATTCATGTCACACCATCCCTTTAGTGAGTTGATTGAAGATTGAATTTGAAAAGAGTCTGCATCGTTGTTCACTATCTTAGCTATTCGTACATCATCGGCGAACATTGATAAAAATACATTCCTGGAGACCACAGATGGCAAGTCATTAATAAATAGTAAAAAAAGCGTTGGACCAATATGGCTACCCTGTGGGGCACCCGAGTTTACAGTAAAATCGGAGGATTCAGCGGTTTCTAACTTAACGTATTGCTGACGATTTGATAGATATGATTTTATCCACCCGATGATATTTGCAGGAATTGGAAACGTTGGTAATTTTCGAAGAAGAATATCATGTTTGACTCTGTCGAATGCCATAGCGAAGTCAAGATATAATACATCCACTCGATTTGAAGTATTCAAGCCAGCAATGAAGTAGTGCAGAAATTCCATCAAATTTGTTGTTGTTGAGCGATGCTTCATAAAGCCATGTTGATGTGGAGATATACTGTTAAACACAAGACGAGTAAGGTGAAAATTACCGCAGTGCTCGAAGAATTTAGCGATTGTCATTAATTTTGCTATGCATCTATAATTCTTTATGTCCGATTTATCACCTTTTTTGAAAGTCGGTCGAACACAAAAACGAGCATAATTTCCAAGCGCTCGGAAAGATGCCAGTTTGAAGAGATTCATTAAATATAACTGTAAGTGGCTCATATAAGACTGAAGCACAATTTTTCAATACTAGGGGATGAATTCCATCAGGACTAACACTGGTGTTTGTGTTAATTTTCATTAATTGATCGAATATAAAATAGTCGTCCAAAACAAGTGTATCATTTACACAAAAGACTGGTGCAGCAATTGATGAAGAATGACAGGATTGGCTTGATGAAAAATTTTCACCGAAGAATTCAGCAAACATTGAGGCTTGTACATTTATATCCATCGACGAATTTGCACCATAGTGTAGTAGCTTCGGTAAACCAACACCAGATCGCTTCGAGTTGACAAATTTGAGTTGACAAAATGATGATTGATTTGATTTCAACGATGATTCCAGTTTTTTCTTGTAATTTTGATATAAAAGTGCGTTGAGAGGATCAAATTCCCCACAAATACGATCAAAAAGATTTTTGTCCAATTTGGTCTAACCGTTTGGAAGTTATAACATCAGATATTTTCTCACCAAAATCGGCCAGTTTTTTGCCATAACTACCAGACGTGTGGTCCAATCGCATATTAATATTATTATTATACATTAATAGTTTTTTAACACCTTGAAAATAATTCTCAATAAATCTCAATAATTTATTTCGTGAAATAGTACTTTCGAAATGTTCAATCAATGAGGCAAATTAACATATAATTTCAATTGTGAAACTAAATCACACACAAGTTCAGCGCCATCTACAATCGCAATCAAATGTACATGTAATATCATACGGGTTTGTGTCTTCACTAAGAAGGTTGGAAAACAGTATCTATTGATGTTATGTGGTCTTCACATTTACGTTTGTAGAGGGCCTTAAATTTTGTCGATCACCATAATTTGCCTCATTGGTTCAATATAAGGAGCGACCCAACCATAAACTTGATATATCATTTGTTCATTATTTTTTTCGCTAACTAATGCTTGCATTCTAGCTTCAGTCAGCATGTTTATGAAGTGATAGAATGAAGAGAATTTATGGTGAAAACTTAACTTTCTGACATTCAAATTGAAAAAATATTAAACAATGAAATATTGACATGTTTTTGAATAAATAATTGATATTACGTGAGCAAACAGAATAGAGAAAAAGTTCAATGAACCTAATAGAAATTAAACAAAACAAGTTCAAAAAAAAGATGGGCAAAAGGAAAGAAACGAAAAGTAAAAAATGTAAAAAAACAGAAATGTCAATTGCTCAATCCAGAGTTTTTTTGGCACAGTAGACAGCGAGCCTAGGGGCTTACTACTGAAATGTATCATGCGAATCTTTGCGCATCAAATACGAGTCAAACGTATCATTGCGAATTATTGCGTATCATCGCATATCTTGCGTGTCAGTGCTGTTTAAATGCATATCCCTGTGTGTCTGATGCAAATCAATCTTATCTCAAACCATAACAACTAAGCAATGACGATTTTCTCTTTCTTTTTACACATTATTTTAAAGGCAATCAAAAAAAAAAAAAAAAAAATTTCAATACAATTTACTCACTCATTTTTTTCTATAGTCGAAAGAAAACATTTCCAACGAAATTGAATAATTATATTTTATAAAAAAAACTTATTATAATTAAGTTTCAACTCAAAATAAGAAATCTGAAATTTCTTCTCATTGATATTTTTTTACTAGGTATTATTATTTGTTATTTTATTTCTTCTTTGAACATTTCACATTGCAACATACAAAAAAAATTGTATATTTTTAAACGATATGTCGTCTAAATTTTGGATTTACACACAAATTCGTCTTTTTTCAACACGAATAGTCTAAAATTTGATTAAAACATTAGAAGATAACATCTGAAGAAATAAACAATAAGTTTCTTCTTATATTTATGTAAGCGTGCGAATATAAAGAGAATTCAGTAAGGAATAATAACAATAAATGTGCGAGTGAAGTAGCCAGTGGTTACGCTGTATTTAACAAATAAGTGAGAGCGGTATGACACACAAACGACAAATCTGTTTGATTCATGTCGTTGCATCTATTGTTTTTTGCATCTATTTTGCACTTATTCGTTGAATACAGTATAACCACTGGCCAAATGACGCGCACAAGAATGCCGAAAGCCAACAATTTGAAAAAACTCGAAATGAAAAAGAATTGCATTTGTGAAAATATATCCAAGTTGTGTTCATAACATCGGGATTTATTGTTAGAGAATATTATTTGAAATTGCGCATTTTTCATGATTGCAATAAACACCACAATGAATCAAACTGCAACTTCATTTCGGTTGGCATATATTTACGTTTTGGCTCGGCTGACAAGTGAAATTATTTGCGAATATCATCAAAGAGAACGGAGAACATTGTTTTACTACACGTCTATTGTTCTCTCACTCATTTTAAAAACGAACAAACGATCAAAAAACAAAGACCGTTTTTGAAATAATCTTACAATAAAGCAAAAACAATAGAAAAAACACAACCATACATAGCGTAGTCAAAACAATTAATTGAAAAGAACTATTCAAACAATTGCAGAACAAAACAAAACAAAAAAAATTTCAACAGTTAAACTGTATAATTTTTAGAAATCTTTTCAATTCCAAAATCCTTCATAATAACAAAAAAATAAATAAATATACAGAAATCGGTGTAGTAGAGCAGCGCCATCTGTTGGATATTTCAAATTTAGTACCAAATTAGTGCTATTTATTAAATACTATTTAACAGTTGTCAACTAGTTGTTCTAAAAGGGCCCATTATTACAGAGGCTCTTTGATAGAATGTTTTTCACGGTCACGACGTTCTCGAATTATCGTGCTAGCGAAAAATGAATATTTATTTATTTATTTATTTATTACGAAACCTAAATTTATGTCAATATGTGTTCACTAGCAAGCTAGTAAACATGCTGGTCAAAGACCCAATGCGACATAAATTCCGCCCATGGTACGACTTTAGCAAAGAGAATACAATCAGGGGTGGGATGGCATTAAAGTGAAGCTTCAATACCAAGATTGGATCCGGAAAACCATGGTAAAACCGGCCTGCCTCTGGAGAGACAGGGGAAATACAATAATAAATTCACTTAAAATTAAATTACGTTAACAATGATTGTATTTGTCAGGGGTTAAGAATGGTAGAGCAAATTGGGGCGTAGGATTCTTGATTAGTAACAGTTTAGAGCAGTCGATTGTGGGTCATAGATTCGTAAATGAGAGAATAATGTGGATTTCAATCAAGTTAGGCGGTGCAGTGTATCGTTTTGTGAGTGTGTATTCCCCGTGTGAAGGTACGAATGCAGAAAAGATGAATGATTTTTATGGTGACTTGAATGATATTGTTTATCGTAAGGGAAATGAAAACGTGATTTTGCTAGGGGATTTCAATGCTCGAGTAGGTAGAGATAATCAGAATTTTGCGAATATTTTGGGTCATTTCGGAGAAAATATGGAAGCGAACGGTAACGGAAAGAGATTGTTGGATTTCTGCCAGAGTTCAGGCCTAATTATAACAAATTCTTTCTTCAAGCACAAGAATATTCACATGTATTCTTGGGAGAATCCTGCTCAGAATCAGAAATCTCTTCTCGACTACGTTATTGTGGATGAATGTTTACGTAAAACCATAATAGATACGCGTGTGTATAGAAGTTTTGGTTTGGATTCCGATCATTACTTAGTTGCAAGCAAACTACGTATTCCAAAAGGGGTAGCGAGTAAAAATCGGAAACCAACTAATAGAGTGAAAGTTAATGAATTGAAGAATGAAAGTGTAGTGAATGCATATGTAGCTAGATTAGAGGAAAAATTTACGCAAGTTGAATTGAATGAGATGTCGGATATCAACAGTGAATGGGATTATTTTAAGAATGCAATGTTGAGTGCGGTAAAGGGATTTTGTGGAATGCATGTGGGTAAGAATGGTAAAAAGAAAACAGACTGGTGGAATGATGAGGTACAGGAGGCGGTGAAGGAGAAAAGGGTGAGATGGATGCGTTGGATGCAAAGTAGAAATGAAGAGGATTTAGAGTTGTATAGGGAACAAAAGAGGGTAGTGAAAGAGTTGGTGAGAGCAGCGAAGGAGGGTGAATGGGTGAAATTCGGTAATGATTTAGAAGAAGCAGGACAGCAGAGGAATAAAGTTTTCTGGTCTAAGGTTAAGAACATCCGTAATGGTGGTAAAAAACAGGCGCCAGGGGCTGTTTTAGATAAGGCAGGAGAGTTAGTGATTGGTAGGAAAAATGTATTGAAACGTTGGAGAGAATATTTTGAGGAACTTTTGAATGTTGAAAATGCAGTGGATCTGAATGTTAGTGCGAATGAAAGTGTGAATGAGATCCAAGCGGAGGAAATAAGCATAGGTGAGATAGAGTTGGCGGTTAGGAAATTGAGTTGGGGTAAAGCAGCAGGAGTGGATGAGATTAGGAATGAATATTTAATTTGCAGTGGTTCAGTAGGGATTCGATGGTTACATCGGTTGTTCAATCTAGCGTGGAATTCATCAGTTGTCCCGAAGGAATGGGGGGGTGCAGTTATCTCTCAGGTGATAAAGGTGTCTCAATTCAAGTATTTGGGCTGCGTCTTCTCTGAAGATGGCAAGCTGGATAAGGAATTTGAACATCGCAGAGTGAATGGTAATAAAGTTGTTGCTCAACTTAGGTCACATGTTTTTAATAAGCGAGAGTTGAGTAAAGAAACGAAGTTGATGATTCATGGGTCAATCTTCAGACCAACTATCACGTATGGTAGCGAGAGCTGGGTCGACTCAAACAATTTAATTCATGGTTTGGAAGTGGCTGATATGAATGTTTTGCGTATGATTTCGGGAGTGTCGCATGGGGACCAATGGGAGAATAGAATTAGAAATGAGAAAGTGCGTGAGGATTTAAATGTGGATTCGGT